>VXBO01015131.1:0-14645 GCA_013400135.1 Rhinoptilus africanus
AAAGTAGTTTAGTTTCTTCGAAATTCATAAGTATCTCTTTATCTCTTCCCCTCCTCCCCGTGCATGAGAGGCTGGGGAGGAGCATCTGCTGCCAGCTTTGGTCGATTTGGCCAAAACCACAAAAGAGAATAATAAAAAAAATTAAAAAGAAGTTTCTATGGGCAGCTGGACTGATGATGAAATGGTAGTCCTCTGAATTCCCTTCTCTTCCCTTCCCACTTACTTAGCCCATCTGCTCACTTTGGTGGCTTCTGGGATTTGTCCCCACACCTGGTTTTTGTATACTTTGATTCAAGGAGTTGTCTTACAAAAAGAAGCAACTCGAGAGGCTCAGTGTAAACTTGTACAGCACTTCAAATCATGTTGAGTTCAAGGCCAGTTTTTAATGAAAGATAAGTAACATTCATGGTCATCCAGAGATTAGTCTATATTCTTTTTTGGTAAAAACCAAAGGAGCAAGTGACCTTTGTGAGATGACTTGGAGGATCCAAATCCATCCCCCATCAGGCAGATATACAAAAGTTCCTCACCCACAGCTAATCATCCCATGTTCATAGCACACTCCTTTCTGCATTTCTGCAGAGAGTAACATAGAAACCAATACACTTTCTCTATGTTTAAAAAAATTATGCAAAGCTCTGCTTTTTCAGCAAGTGGATCATGATAATTTTTGGAAGAACTGTTGCCTAAAGTAGTTATTCACAGAGACTAGGAGATCGGTTTGAGAGACAAGCTATAGTTTTACCTTTTTCCAGTAGGCTTCATAATTGCAAAATAATATCTCCTTTCCTCCAAGAATCACTAGGGCAGTTTTGGAGACTGGACTTAACAATGGTACCTGTGGGCCTTAAGAACCACACCACAGACTCACAGAATAACTGAAGCTGGAGGAGCCTCTGGTTCAACTCTCCTGCCCAGAGCAGCATCAGTGTCCCTAGGCAGCCTGTGGCAGTGTTTGATCACACTTGGGGCATCACAGTGTTTTCTTTTGTTCAGATGGAGTTTCATCTGTTACAGTTTGTGTCCTTTGTCTCTTGCCTTTTCACTGTGCACCACTGTTTTCCTTCTCTCCCGTCAGGTATTTATACACATTGAAAAGATCCCCTTGAGCCCTCTCCAAGATTAACACTCCCAGCTCTCTCAGCCTCATCAGACAGGTGCTACAATCCCTTGATGATCTTCATAATCCTTTGCTGGACTCATTCCAGGCATCTCAAAGACTGCTTGTGCCCTGCTGTGTTGGTCCTCCAGCAGGTATCTGAGTGGTTCATATTGCCCAAGAGAACCGGGGCCTGCAAATGTGAGGCTTCTTGCACCTGTCTGAAGAGGAACTCATCTGCTTGCTCTTTTTGAACAGCAAGTCTATAGCAGACATTCACCACAACATCATTGAGGTTGCTCTGCCTGCTTGACCCATATACTCTTCGTTGGCTCCTGATTCAGCACAAGACAGGGCTCCATGCACCGCTGCTCCTTGCTCACACAAAGGGCAGCTCCTCCTCCTCACCTTCCCAGCCTCTCTTTCCTCAAGAGCAGCTATCCATCCACTGCAGTCCTTTATAATCCCTACACTGCAAGAATTAGTGTAGAGGCCTTTCAGGGAGGCATCCAAGTGCATTGATTACCCAGAAAGGCTATAAGGGTGCTCTCTGTAAAGCTGTTCCCCAGGCACTTCCTTCGTTACATGCCCCTGCTTGAGGTGATTCCAGTGTCCGTTCTGTTTAAAGTCTACAACTTTGTACATTGAGATAATGGATGTTAAATAAATTGGATTTAACAGATGTTCTCTGGTTTGTTTAGACTTCTTCCAGATTGTATTCATATCATCTGGATATGTATTTCTGTGGTACTCATGACGACGTTCTCCATAGCCATCTATTCCTACTATATTTTACAGAAGGTTTTGAGTATGAAGTAAACAGCAGTCTCATCACGTTACATCTTCTCTGTGTTCAGTTTGTTCCTCTGAAGAGATCTCTCAAAACCTACAAAGCACTCAGAATGTGCCCTGGCACTAGGTCTGAGCAATGACTGACCATCCTCGCTGTGCACCAGCCACTCATTTCCACCTGTCTCATCGGTGTCAGCGTGAGCCAGAGCTGGGAACTCGTTCAGCTGTAAAATTACTCAAGGAAAAAGGTTATTCTGAGTCAGATCCGTTCCCCAGCCCTCCCCGGGGAAGAGCTGTGCGAGTGCTGGCACCATAACAGGTAGCACAGATCAGTGGTAGTGGCAGCTTATGCTTGCGTTGCCACTGGAAAGCCAGTTGTGAAACCAGGTCATCGCACTTGGCAGCAGAGCTGCTTCACTAGTTACTTTTCAGCTGGCTCAGCTCACCAATTAGTTTCTGTTTTGCATGAATAGGTGTGCTGGCGTGGTGGGTGATGGGGGGCAGGGGCAGCAATGAACAGCCAGAGACACAGGGACCAACAAATCCTCAACATGCCTCTGCAATCACTGACACACATTGCCAAAAAAAATATCTCCTCAAATCTTGGCTGAATGCAGATTTTTTAATAGTCTGTAACTCAATTCCCAAATCCCTAAATGTTGTCAGTCCCCAAAAGAGTATCCATATTTATCTTTTACATCATAGAGATCTCTGTGTTAAAAAAAAATTTTTCATCTTTTATCCATCATGGAAGGGGATTTTTCCTCTGCTTGAAATGCAAATGCTGTCTTTTACTCATTCAAAGCTGAACAGTATTTTAACACTTTTGCTCAGAAGTTTTAAACAGATCAGAATAGAAAGCTTTCATTTCTGACAGTTTTCTACAAGAGTGAGTGCATTTGTACTGTGCCCAACATGCACAAATTTGATTAGCATGTAATTCCCTAACTTCTTCACATCCTTTGTGCTTCCAGAACCAGGAGGAATAGAAATGTAGTTTTTAATAACTCAAAAATTTATCACTTAGTTGTGACTTCAAAATCTAGACAATTAGGTGGAGTTTTACTGATGAGATTGTGCTCAGGGCTTTAACTCTTCACTCTAATTTCCTAATTCACTCAATAAATTTAACAGTTCTATGCAATTGACTGTAATGATGGCAAGCTTCTCTGGTGGGAGTAGCTATTAAAAAAATGCTAAATAACTTACTGGTTTTAATGCATTTCATATTTTCATTGGTTTGCTACAATAGGGATGTCATTTCAAGCTACAGTGTATTTAAATGGTATGATTTGATCTCCTTCCACTGCAGATGGATGGCTTGCAAACAATGGTCCCTATCCTTACTCTCAAAGTTGTCCTTACATCAAAGCAAGATTTTAGAGAACACTGGCTCACGGGAACCTAAACAGTTACTGGATGACAGCAATCTTCTGCAGGTGTCTTTTAGATAATAAAGATAGATACTGATCCAATCTTCTGCAATGTACAAAAAGTATTGACCAATGTCATGATTTGGTGGAGTGAAATATTATTAAAATACTGAATTTTTCATACATTCCTATGCCCCCCAATCTAAGATGTACATAGGAGTCTTTCAGTTTATGTGCAGACACTCTACATTTAAGAATAACAAGTAATTTCAAAACAGCTCTCATTTTCTTCTTAGAAACACTGATGTTTGTTTTCAACTGAACAGTATCATTTGTTGAACACCACAAGTCTCAAAAATAATAGCAGAGTTAAAAAGCTGTTTATGGGAAAACAATTCTTTATGTGTCGAGGTGTTTTGTACGTGAGAATTCAAAGAAAAGAGCAAAGTTTCCAAAAGCCAAATCCTGTAAATATTCTGGGAGTACCTTCTAGTGAGAACATGTCTTCTGTTGTGTTTTTTATTACATTGATAACTTGCAGATTGTCTTTGCTGGCCTTAGCATTTCCTGAGGAAATGACCAATTCAGAAATTCAGAAAAGGGGATTAAATGAAGCTGAAGACAAAGCAAATTGCAAAGGAAGAAGATACTGAGTAATCTGAGAACAGGAGACCATACCAACTTTTGGCAACATGCAGAGTAAAGGGATGGGAATAGAAGGAAGCAGCATTCCCTTTTTCAGTAAGTCTGAACAGTACCTGTGCAATTCAGGAAAATGGATTGCAAGCAGATAGAATCAAGACAACTAGAAAGGTGGAAACTAGTGAAAAGTCTTGAAAAAATACAAGCATTGGATACTTTCTCCCTCTAAAATATAGCTGTCTTCATTAAGCGAATAACATACTGTAAAGGAGGGATAGTCTGCAATGTTTCCAAAGTGAGCTGGCTTATAATAAACTAGCTGCTCGGTTTAAAAATAATATATGTACTGCTTGATACTAATGGAAATGTTATACAACATATCGTAACATGCCTCAGATTTATTTAAATGTTTCAGCTTATGAAAGTGGACAGTAGACTCTTACATCACATGACTTCAAAGAAATAAAAGGTGGCATTCTGCAATTCCAGTAAATTTGGAAAAATATTGCTAGCTACCTCTCTGCACCAATAGGTATCAGTCCTTGTGACAAAATCATTATGCCAAACACTATCAGAGAAAAGCTTGCTGTTAGAAAGAAGAGCAATATGAGTTAAATATCATCTTGTATCTCATGGTTGTCATGATAGATAATGGCAATTATGCTCAAAGAAAGGAAAGACTTAGATGAGAAGGCACCTGTGGAAGTCACCTAATGCAAGTAAGAAGTCACCTTCTGCAATGCAAGTAAGAAGTCACCTTCTGCTCCAGGCAAGGCTAGGTGAAGTAGAGAAATTTTGAAAATCTGAAAGAATGGAGATTGCATAGTCTCTCTGAGCCTCTGTCCAGGACTAGCACCACTCCCATGTTTCCCTACTGCAGCTTTTATCTATTGGGGCTTTTTTCCCTTTCCTTTTCATTTATGGGAAAAAATTGGCTCTTTCTTCTCCTTAAGCTCCCTCCAGGTGGTGAGAGGCTGCTTCAGTTTCCCTGCCTCGTCCTGCTCTCACTGAGCTGAACAAATACCACTCCTCTAGCTTTTTCTCCTACATCACATAATTCAGCTACATTTATTTAAGTTATTCTTAGCTAGACTCATTCAACTTCATTGACATCTGTTTTATAATGGGGAGGTAAAACTGGCCACTTTATTGCTATTAAAATTGAAACTTTGCTGGTTTCAAAAAACAATAAGAAAGAAGTTGGCTTTGGAAAGAGAATTGGGTAAGAGGCAGGAAAATCTGGGAGAAGATGCTGACAAAGAACAGGGGAAAAAAAGAAAGAGAGTGAGAATAAGAGGTAGAGAGCAACACTTCTGTCTGAGTATTAAAAAAATACTACCCAGAATATAGTTGTGAACTGTTTCTCCTGTGGGTGTATAGTCAGCAAGTACACAGATACCAAAAGGTGAAGTTCTGCCCTTTTTTCTGCCCCAGTTGCCAATTTCTAGCTGCTCCTTCACTTGGGTCCAGGAGCAGAGCAGCTGCAAGGAAGCCAGATGACAGTAAAATGAAAAAAAAAAAAATAGTTTCCTTCTCTGATTCACACTGTGGCCATTTGAACATGAGTGCCGGATCAAATGGGAAGGAAGGGAAAATGGAGCTGGGAAGGACACAGAGCAGTGACTGTGGGCTGGGAGGTATTCACATAATCCCTTGGGTAGCGGCTTATGTTGACTGAAGAGTTACAGCTCCTAACAAGTTAGCAGGGAAAATGAAGCATTAGCTGTCAAGCTAACATAAGGTCTCATGTAGGTGTATGGCTAGGGGCTCACATTTTTTCTTTCTCCAGAGAAAAAATGATCAACAGCAGAAGTGAATTAACTTGCTGACACTGTGAATTGGAGACCAAGTTCAACTTAAACTTTGCAGGTAAAATACCTCTGAAAAGCCTTTCATGCTTTCCTGCTTTGGAGACAACATGCTGGGAAGGAAAGAAGTCGACAGACATCATTTCTCTCAAAGTCAACACTGTTGTTTTATTTAACAGTATGTTATATGAGTTCACATGGCAGTAAACTGTGGTTCATGCTGATCTGCTAATATAAATAGGCAAACTTAATCCTTAAAGGGTTTATATCCTCCTCTTACAGAAGCTTGTTTATGCAATGTCTCTTGGAAATACAGCAGAGGGAAACTAGTCACTGCAGATTTCCCTCTTCTAAGCCTACTTGTTTCTAGGATAACGTTCTTCCTGGCTATTTTGAATATGTTTTTTCTTGTGCTTCCCCTGCCAATAATTTTAATGGTTCTTTTCCACCCCTTGGTGTTCACTTGTTGATGTGTTTGTAGACAATAACCACATTGCCTCTCAGCTTTCATTTTGGCAAGTACAACGTGTCCAGCACTTTCAGTTGCTTCCTGTACGACAGGCTGTTGATTCACTGGCTTACTTAATAGAGCTTTTGTGTATTTGCTACAGGCTCAAAGGATCCTTGGCCAGGATAATGTAAGTTGTGCACGGCATCATTGCCTTTGAGGATGGATGTTAACACTGCTCCACTCCTGCATCTTTCCTGATGCCAGCTATGGTCATATCTGTCTGTATTATGGCTGCATCAAGAGCCATTATTGTAATCAGCAGTATTGCAGATTTATTCCCTCCCCTCTCTGTGAAGTGTTTCTTTCTCTGTGCAGTTCTGTTGGTTCCTAGGAACTTGAGTCATTCCAGTACAATACACATTCCCTGCCTCTTCTGCTCCTTACTAAGAACATACTTGATATTGCTTGCATTTACTCTTCATTCCTCTTAACTCCCAAGTTCAAGGTGGAGTAGCTGTTTGATTCATCCAGATTTTGCCTTTGGTTAAGCTTTTTTCCAAAGAAAATGTTCCTTTTCCTTTATTCCTCCTTTTTTTCCAATTTTCTATTGCTTTCCTACTTTTTTAATGTGCCTTCCCTTCCTTGTGTTCTCAATCAAAAGCAATGGGTTTCTTAGATTCTTATGCTATTAATATATGGGAGGGCATCTTCAAAACATGGCAATCAATGCCAGTGCAGTATTCTGTATGAGCCTGCAAGAACAGAGATCCTTCCGGAGAGCACAAAGTTAGCTTTTGCAATTGGACTATCAAGCTCTGCATGCACCTGCTGGTGCATGTTTCAGACCCTAACAAATATTTCTCCTTGAATCATCAGTGGAATATCAGTCTCCTGCACTCCATATTCCCACACAGCAACCATCTAGATGTAGGCCTTCTTCCTTCGTGCATTAAAGAGCAGTGTTGTGTAGGTTCTGCCCGCCAGCATCAGCAGTTGTTCTTTCTGAACTGAAAACTGAAGAGCACTAGGGCCCTGCTGGTGCTCTGCTGATGTTCGTAGGCCTGCTCACCAAAATGCAGAGCTTCATCTCTAACCTCCTTGTACGAGGGCTCTCCATATTACTCTGGCCTGCCTTTTTTTTTTTTTCTGAGTATGGCTGACAGATTCTCCCTCAGGCATGCCTGCTTATTTGCACAAAAGCGTGAAAACTTTACACAGAGGAAGATTTATACATGTTACAGGCTGTAGCTTTTTTACACTTTTCCCCAGACACTGCACAACTGTGCTAACCACTTAAGCCACTGTGCTTATGACTTCTTTTTTTTTTCCTGTGTTTTCTTTTGATTTTGCATTTTCTTGTGATTTCCACCTTCCTCATTTGCTTTGCCAAACCAGGTATTCTGTGAGTGCTGAAAGTCTGATTCTTTAAAAACTTAACTGCATGAACGATGGACTGTTGAGGCTTCCTCAAGTTCTGAATAATTAATTTAGTTCAAATCAGAGATGGGTAAACTGTTGCAAACAGAAGCACATACCAAAGCATGCACTGCAGTCACAGTAACAAATACAGATATTTGTCATTTCTTATACCAGGTTCACTCCTGAAAATAATTGCTAAAAATTATTTGAAGGCTTTGCTACCTGGGACCATTTGTTAGTTTTGTGCAAAAGTGTGCCACAGGGTACTTCCTCTGAACTATATCTTTTGAACTAGGGCCTTTGCATCTTTCCCACTTAAAATTCTGCAAAGTTACACCTATAACAATTAAACTCTAACTACCTGTTAGTGTCTGATTCTTGATTGAAGAGCTTAGCCAGCCTACTGGAATGACGTCAAATAAGAAGAGTTTCAGGAGGTTCAATCTAATTACATTATAATATTTAACCGTATTTGAAAGAAAATAGGAACTCTTGTTTTAATATTAAACCTTCCAGCATATGCAGTTAGGTGTAAGCTTTTTGTGCTTTGTTAGAACAAGAGCTACCAGCAATTCCTTCAAAGTTCACTTTGAATTTGCTTAGAACAAAACTGATGAATTCTTGCAGCCAAGCCTGAAGAATTCATTTTGTTCCTGCTGCCAATGGCAAATAGGCATCGGTGCCTACAGGACTGTGCTTAAGTGCCTTCCTCACCATAAAACTAAAGATATGAAGTGTCCAGGGTAGTCACCGCTTTTCCTGGAGGAGTTTATAAGGGCTATGTCATATGTCATATGTTTGCATGCTTATCTGAGCCCTACTATAGAAGGCGTATGTCTTGTTTTGACTCCTGGTACAAAAACATATTTTACCCTTAAATCTCAACTAAATAAGCAAAGAAGGTTAATCTTAGGACATCTTCTGTATGAACGAAGTATGTAGGGAGAATGAAAGGAAAAAAGAAAAGATTTTTTGAAAAAAGACATATCAACTTTGAATGAAAAATACTACTTTTACGCTTTCTCCTTAAGTAACTTTTTTCCCAAGACTTTCTACACTGTCATTAAACAATAGAGTCAGCTAATTACGTATGATAGCACTGCTTTCTAACTAATCTGTGATTTTATACTAATTTATGATTAGAAGTCTGCCAAAATCCTTATGTCTGTAATGGTGGATTATGAAACTTTATGTAAAATGAACACTTAAGTTGGCACACCATCTACGCTTAAACAAAAGAGAACTTGTTTCCCATACAGAGGATCCTTATTCAGCAGGGTCAAACTTATCTGTGTTTGCCAAGCAGTGCTGTAAAATTGTTTCCTGCTCAGAAGACATCCAGATACAACTGTCCTTGAGGCACCACTGTGTAGCAAACAGTTCTTAAAGATCAAGATGGAAATGACCACCCTACAGACCCTGTAATTCAGGCTGCATGGTCAGTCACCCTGTTTTACCTATGGCTTTAATTCTTATGCCTTGGTGAACAAATGTCAAATCTTTTTGGCTGGTGATTTATTATTTTTTTTGTTTACATTTTAAAATCTTTCTAATTTCGCTGTACACGTGACAATTTTTAGCTCTTAATTCTACAGAAAGAATCATAATGTCTGTTTCTATAGGAATGCATATGCTCTTCATAGCTTTCCCAGGCTCTTGGATATCACAAAAGATGCGATGCTTTCAAAGGTGTGAGCATGAGACAAATACAACATGCCTGTATTTTCACTGGTAGAGCCTTCCTTTGTAATTTTTTGCAGACAGAAGAAGAAGAAGGTCTAGTGATACCTTTTTTTAACACAGGGAGCTAGCATTCTGGTTTTGACAGAAAGAAATTAAAAAGGAAGCCATCGCATCTGCTGAGAATCCTTCATGTTCATTTCAATATTTTTTTAAAAAATATACAAGTCTGATATATTTATTAACAGCTTGACAGGCTAAAAATAATTCCACATTTATTAGGGAATTTACAGCTTGGTAGGCCAAAGGTCATTCCACATTCATTAGGGAACTATTCCATTTTGTGTATGATTTTTTCTGACTAGACAGTTCCCAACATCACTCTAAAATATTGAATTATCTTAATTACTGTATTTCATTCTTTTAGTAAATAAATAAAACAAACAATTTGGAAAGAATACCTGGAAAACATGAATTTGTGAGTTGCCAATAATCAAATCTAAATATTTGTTAAAACTCAAAATTTTCTCAGATATATTAAAACTTAGCATCTAACTTGTCCTCATTTTAAGTATTAGTACTTATTGCTTGTTTGTTCTACCCAGTTCTGCGGTAGACTAGTCTCAACCGTTCAGGGAAATTTCTCAATAAAAATCCTGTAGCTTGCTATTTTCAATCAAATTATTTCACCCCTGGTCCTTTCAAGTATTTGTAGAACAAATTGAACTCAGTTTCTTTTATGCAGTTCACTCATTCATTCACAAATATCAGCTAGATCTTGTAACACCACGATGTCTTCAAAGACAAAGAGTAGCCCTGGCTGTGTTCTCACACCAAGGTTTGTACAGGCATCATCAAGTTCACGGTTTGGGAACTGGTCTGTGAGATACGATTGTAATGTTTGGGTCAGACTGGGTCCAGTCTTATTTAATGTTTTCATCAATGACCTGGATGAGGGGACAGAGTGCCCCCTCAGCAAGTTTGCTGATGGCACAAAACTGGGAGAAGTGGCTGACACAGCACAAGGCTGTGCTGCCGTACAGCGAGACCTGGACAGGCTGGAGAGTTGGGCAGACAGGAACCTAATGAAGTTCGACAAGAGCAAGTGTAGAGTCCCACACCTAGAGACATATAACCCCCTGCACCAGTACAGGTTGGGGGCTGACCTTCTGGAGAGCAGCTCTGCAGAGAGAGGCCTGGGAGTCCTGGTGAAACAACAAGTTGAGCACAAGCCAGCAATGTGCATTGTGGCCGAAAAGGTCAATGGTCTCCTGGGATGCATTAAAAAGAGCATGGCCAGCAGGTGGAGGGAGGTCATCCTCCCCCTCTACTCTGCCTTGGTGAGGCCCCACCTGGAGCACTGTGTCCAGTTCTGGGCTCCCCAGCTCAAGAAGAACAAGGAACTAATGGAGAGAGTCCAGCAGAAAACCAAGTGACTGGAGCATCTCTCTTATGATGAATGACTGAGACCTGGGTCTATTGAGCCTGGAGAAGACTGAGAGGGGATCTCATTCATGCTTATAAAGGGGGGGATGTCAAGAGGATGTGGCCAGGATCTTTCAGTGGTGCCTAGCAACAGGACAAGAGGTAACAGGCACCAACTGGATCACAAGGAAATTCCATCTCAACATGAGGAAAAGCTTCTTTACCTTGAGGGTGGCAGAGCACTGGATCAGGGTGCCCAGAGAGGTGGTGGAGTCTCCGTCTCTGGAGACATTCAAAACCCGCCTGGATGGGTTCCTGTGCAACCTGCTCTAAGGTGGCCCTGCTCTGGCAGGGGGTTGGACTAGATGGTCTCTGAAGGTCTCTTCCAACCCCTACCATTCTGTGATTCTGATTGCCTCTACTCCTATTCACTCTTAAGCTCTCCTATGTTCTCAAAACCGTTGTAATTAATTCAGGTAAGATATGGAAAATAGACAACATCTGCAGAGCTTAAAATCATTTTGGATGCCCTCGTGCAAGTTTTTCATGAATTCTAGAATTGGCAAAGGAAGGTCCATTGGTAAAGCTTCACTGAATTATTGGCAACAATGTACAATACCCCTTGAGTCATTTATTATCAATAAATCATGTCAGCTTAGGGTACAAGAACATGAGAGAAGAGAAACACAAAACTGGTTTAAATTCTGAGCTTTCATTTAAGTAAAAACAATAAATTTTGGACTAGAGCAAAACAGATGCTCTTGAAATTTCTGGTAAAATATCGCTTTTTAGTAGCAGCAGCACATATGACCTGAAATATGATATTATCTTGTTTCATGTATGATCGTATGATATGCAGCTGGTACTGCCACATCCCAAGTATTTCCATTTAGATGTCTCTCTTTTTTTTATTTCCTGATTTTAAAGTTTTCCATTTTATTAATATTTTTTAAAATATGCTTGTGTTTCACAACTTTCATCAAAATGTCTATAATATCACAAATTACTTTTTGAGTGGCATAATACTAGCAACTGGTTTGTGAGAAAAACCACTTTATAGGTTTCAACAGGATACAGGATAAGAAACGTCCTTCCCGAGTGAAATGCAAATTGCAAAACAACTGCAGTCATCAAACTGTCCAGTGGAACATCCATTAAGTCCATCTTCAGTCAGACTTCCTAAGAAGTGTTTTTGTGCGTCTGGGCTGCTACCTTTTGACCTTGGCCTGCAGCCAGTTCTACTCAGCAACCTTTACACCATGTTAGCTATTCCCCTTTCCCACCTGATCCTCATTAGAAGCAACTTTCTTCCTGTTTTGTAAGAGAAATAGGAAATCTGCTCATTCAGTCTAATGCAGTCCAAGACATTCACTGCCAGTAAAACAATCTAGCTGCAAAATGTTAAGGGAGTTGAAAAAGCCCAAGAACAACATTACAGAAAATCTTAAGTCATGGAAAATAAGAAAAATAATTGAATCCTGATAATTAAACTGCATGATGGGTCTATTTTAGCTTCTCATCTTCTTGTTGGGTTTTTTTTTTCATATAACTACTATGTGAGATGCAGTAATTTGAAATCAAGTGCTATTTTGAATGATAAAATATCCATAGCCTGTTGTCATAGACTTATCTGACCTCTTGCAGAAAGCACCAAACTTCCGCAGCTTGCAAAAATAGGAAGATCTGTGAATGTGAAACAACTGGCAGATGCATCGTTTCCCCTCAGAAAGATCTCCTTTATTGCTTCTTTTCCCACAGCGCAACAAGGGACCAACCTCTTATTCCCTGGTCACCCCTCCATCCACAGCTTTTCATGCCACGCTGGGAAATCCACTCTTCACTGCTCCTTGCAGTCAGATGTGGAAAGAAACCTCGCTCCTGCAAGCCTGCTGCCGCAGGAGGCTGCAGGTTCTGCCTTCGCCACACTGTACAGCCAGTGCCTGCCGCTGACAGGTCTCACTTGTTTCCCTTGATTTTTTTTTAGAGTTGCTGGGGAACTGGCTGGGGTAGAAAGTGAATTTATTTTTCCAAGGCTGAAGTTTATCATACAAACCTGTTTTTCCCGCCATGTGAGGTGTAGCCTAGTCACTGGCTTTTGATTCTTCTGACAGTTATAAAGATTATTTAATCTTCCTTACTTCCTCATGAAAGATTTTTCAGAATATCTCTTTTTATCTCTTTTTCTAGTATAGAAAGGGAATGTATCTGAATTCTTAATATTTTTCACATAGCCAGAATATCATTTCCTGTCCAGCTTTTCCTGTAGCAATTAACTTAGCCTGCGTCACCATAAATATGATGCTGTCATATTCCAGCTATAAAACACACACATCAATGAGTACACATCAATAACTATGAAACAGGAAGTAAAAGGTGTTTCCATCAACATAATTGTTTCAGCAGAAGGTGGTAGCAGAAGGCAGCAGAAGGTAGTGCTTCGGCAGTGGTAGCTGCTGTATGGTAGCAGAAGGACAAGCACTACAGAAGATGTGAATTACGGTAATTACCTGAACTTCAGATAGCAGTCATGAATAACTCAGTATTTCTATTTATGTGTGTGTGTGTGGTCTGAAAGATCTGAAACAGCAAAAAAACAGAAGTAAGAAAAATTCTTTTGTAAAGTGTTTAACAGACAGGGAGAAAGTGCAAATTACACAGGAAAAATATTACTGTTAATTCAATGGGATCTGTTAGCCTGTGGGGAAAACAAATTAGGGGAAGAGCGTTCATGAATATTTGAAACAACGAAGCATGAAGCAAAGGTGCTCTAGGAGACAGCCCTCACTATCAGGGAGACAAACTGGTGGACTTCATACTAGGCAAGACAGATGCAAACTACACACTTATTGAAACAGTTTATTTTAATGTCTTTCTGTCACACACTTACACTTTTGTAGTTACTTTTCTGGAACAGCAGCTGTTGCTGGTGAGCAGGCACCCAGAGACACTGACTCTCTGTGGCTCTCAGGGGTTGTGCTGTGCCAAACGTGCCTCCTTGCCCCCATTCTCCTCTCTCGTCTTCCCTGCACAAACCCCCAGCCCCAACACATGGCTTTACACCTCCTGGTCACGGCTTTCCTCTGTCACAACTGTGCCACCTCATTTAAAGACCTGAATTTTGTGAAACCGGTGGCTAAACAAACGGTTTTCTGCTGTCTTCCTTTCCCTGACAAACCTGCATCTGCAGACGTGCTAAGTGGCAGCTCATGATAGTGGGAATTTGCTCCACTTTATGCCTTCTCTGGTGGAGCAACTCTTTTAAGGGAGGGTATCTATTTGTTGTGCTCACCTGCTGCCTTTGCAGCTGAATGCTGGGTGTATTTTGCAGCTTGAACCTTACTAAGCAGTATAGGGAGGTGTGAGCTACATGTCGTAATGCCCATCAGCCCCAGGTTAAGCAGCCGGGGAGCAACCCATGCGTAGTGTTCAGAGCCCAGCATAGCTTTGGGGTAGTTTCACCTGGTCGCTGAGAGATATAAGACCTCTCACTGCCTCTTCTGGAAGTTCCTGGACACCTCTCTGGGCTGCCCTGGGACCCAGTCTGAGTTGCTCGACTCCTTTATGGACTGCTCAAGGCATATAAGTGCTTAATGTTGGCCTAGGCTCGCTGGCCCAGTGTTATGGATGGAAACATCTAGTGCATAGACTTGTAAATCCTTTGTTGAATCTAGCCTGACACCTGTCAGACACTGATATTCTTCAGTGCTGCCTTATCTGTTGATGGAGCAGATCATCTTGAGGGCCATCATGTGGCACATACAGGACAACCAGGTAATCAGTCACAGTCGCATGGGTTTATGAAAGGCATCTCCAGCTTGACTAATCTGATCTTCTATGAGGAGGTGACCTGCTTAGTGGATGAGGGAAAGGCTGTGGATGTTGTCTACCTAGACTTTAAGAAAGCCTTTGGTACAGTTTCCCGCAGCATTCTCCTGGAGAAACTGTCTGCTCATGGC
>VXBO01015131.1:15157-43855 GCA_013400135.1 Rhinoptilus africanus
GAGAAAAGGAGGCTGAGGGGAGACCTTATCACTCTCTACAACTACCTGAAAGGAGGTTGTAGCAAGGTATGAGTTGGTCTCTTTTCCCAAGTAACAATTGATAGGACAAGAGGAAACAGCCTCAAATTGCATCAGGGGAGGTTTAGATTGGATGTTAGGAAAAATTTCTTCACTGAAAGGGTTGTCAAACATTGGAACAGGCTGCGCAGGGAAGTGGTGGAGTCACCATCCCTGGTGCTATTTAAAAGATTTGTAGATATGGTGCCAAGGAACATGGTTTAGTAGTAACTTGGCAGTGCTCTGTCAATGGTTGAACTTGATGATTTAACCATAATGACTCTATGACTCTGTTATCTTGACAAGGCAGAGAGAAAAAGTGAGATGATACCCCCTTCTCAGAGGGCAGCAGTTATTATCTCTGTATGCCCATTTCCTTCCCATGCCAATGTCTCTACGTTTGCATATGTATAGGTATGGATCTATCATATAAAACTCTGTATGTCCATCTTGGCTCATCCTCAAGGCCTGCTGGAACACGTTTTCCAGAAAATGTGCAAGCTCGCACCATGGAGGATTAATAACTGGTAGGCATCCCTGTGACAGTAGCCTGCAGCGTGCCTGTAGTGCAGGCACGTGAAAAGACAGCACGTGGAAAATGAACTTGTCATACTTACAGCCATTTCCATTACATGAAGTCATGTCTTACTGTGGGATAAGATAATACATCTTCTCTATAGGAAGCCTTCATTATAAAAGAACTGGAGAAAAGGAGACTGAGGGGTGACCTCATCAATGTCTTCAAATACGTAAAGGGGGAGTGTCAGGAAGATGGAGAGAAGTTGTTTTCAGTGATGACCAGTGATAAGACAAGGAGTAATGGATGTAAATTGGAGCATAGGAGATTCAAGAGGGATATCAGGAGGAATTTTTTTACTGTGAGAGTGACAGAGCCCTGGAACAGGCTGCCCAGAGAGGTTGTGGAGTCTCCTTCACTGGAGACATTCAAAACCCGCCTGGACGCGTTCCTGGGTGATGTGCTCTAGGTGACCCTGCTCTGGCAGGGGGGTTGGACTAGATGATCTTTCGAGGTCCCTTCCAACCCTATGATTCTATGATTCTATGATTCTATGAACTAAACTCCTTTAAAAGTACCAATACACAATATTCACTCCCATTTGTCTATGAAGGAAACACAGTACAGGAGAGCCCACTGTGAACAAGATTGACTGTAAACTTCAGCTCCATAAAGATAAAAGTTTTATAGCTCATAACAAAATATGCACGTGTAAGATTCAGAGGTTTTTCTTATCATAAGGAACAGAAAATTAACTTGGCGTTTGGTTAGGGTGCATTCTTAGTTCAAATTTCAAGGCAATCTTTTTTTATTATTATTCCATAAGAAACAGCATAGAGCATACTAGCACAAAGTGACAAACTCCTCAGACCCTGACAAATAGGGTCAGCTCCTCTGTATATCTACACTCTGCTGAAATGCTGAGTGATGCAGGGGCCTTACCTGCAGTGTTACTCAACACGATGTTTCCCTGGGTTGTCCTCCCTCAGTCTCCTCCGTGAAGAGTGCAGGAAAAGTGGTCACACTGGGAAATAACTCCCTGCTGCCTGTGCCCACACCAGACTCACTTCATCTGCCGGGGAAGCACCCCATGCTGCCGTGGTCTAAGCCTCTCTGTGAACTGTTTCACAGTGAGGTGGAGGACAATCAGTTGGCCTTTTACAACTGATTGGCAAGAACAGTGCCAGTGCCCAGTGACAGGACAAGAGGTAACGGGCACAAACTTGAGCACAGGAAGTTCCACCTAAACATGAGGAGGAACTTCTTTACTTTGAGGGTGGCAGAGCACTGGAACAGGCTGCCCAGGGAGGTGGTGGAGTCTCCGTCTCTGGAGACATTCAAAAGCTGCCTGGATGGGTTCCTGTGCAACCTGCTCTAAGGTGGCCCTGCTCTGGCAGGGGGTTGGACTAGATGATCTCCAGAGGTCCCTTCCAACCCTATGATTCTGTGATTCTGTGATTCTGTAACAGTGGTAGCTCAGGAATGTGTTTAACGCACCCAACTCCAGTCTGGGGGGGGTGCTGCTGCCTTTCTTCCATGCAGTGACAGGGGTCAGATGCAGCCTGGAAGTGCATATTCAGTGCAGGCATCAATCAAACTGTTGTTTCAGCAGCAGAAGATGCAGGGCTCAAGACCCAGCAATGGGTTTTTTAGCTGTATCTCGGCATGATGGGAATTCCTTATGGTGCTTTGCATGTCTGATGTGGATTTTTAAGGGCAGATGAAACCCTTGTCAAGCAGGCGAGCAGTTTTGAAGCAGGAGCAGAGGTCCTGGCCAGTGTTGTTACACAGCCCTGGATCTGCAACAGCTGGATGTGGAAAAGCGCATTCCTGGAGAAGCAATGGAATCTTGTTTTGACCTTTCAGGAACATGCAGGTGAGGGGCATGTATCACTGAAAATCAGGTTGCTACTGCTATCCAAAGTTTGACAGCCCTCTCCCCAGCTGAACTGCGTGACTGGAAACCTGTAGCAGTGGTACTGAACAAGCCACAAGCTCCCAAGGGGAAGCTCTGCTGAGCAATTTTTGTTTCTATTCATCCGTGAGCAGGAAAGACAATGTATTTTGCAAAACTATCAGCAGGTTTTCTGTGAGGAGGAAGCCCAAACCATAGAGATAAGCACCTATTTATGACTTGCTTCCCCGGCAACATCATATGAAAATAGAAGGAGGAGAGATGCACTGTTGCACAGGGTGTGGTCAAGGGTTAAAGACACTAAGTGGAACGTGTACATAGTATTGTGCATCCAAGGCATCTGGATATTTGGTGTATTTAATTGTGCCTGCAAATTGTTATTGCGTATAATCATCCTGAGATCATTATAAAGAAATAAATAGGCGACTTTTGGTAAAGGAAAAGGCAGCTTACAGGAAATATGACCTGAGGGAATTGCGAGAAGGCATTGCAAAGTGGGAAGCGCTCGACTTACATCATCTGGTTTATCTTATCAGTCACAGATTAGCTGGCGCTCACTTATACTCTTACCTGCACATGAAGTGGTGCCATGCTTCCTTGGTGCTGTGTAGGTGCCTGTAGCTGGGGACTGAGAGAACTGGACTATTTAAACTTTGGTGGGTTTTTTTCTCTGAAATGAAGACTATCCGAAGTGACTCCTTATCCAAATGCCTTCCTTAGGAAGGGCGGCAGCTGGTCTTGCTGGTTTTTCACTTTTGCCATGACATAAAAGTGACACAACTTAGGGAAATTCTGTCTAATGATTATATTGTTTTATGAGATTTGTTCTTGGCCCTGACGATCTGCCAGATCCTGACAACAAAAGTGAGAATGGTTTTGCAGATCCTTTGAAAACTAAAAAAGCAGTAATGCTGGTGGGAGCTTGAAATAATTGTACTTGATCAGAATGTCTGTCAGCCTTGTAATGGCTGCTGTTTCCTTATAAATACTCTGATTAGTTGTAAATGAACTTCCGCCTGGATAAACATGGGGCAGAAAAGTACAGCACTGGTTGACCAGATGTGAAACACCACATGAGACACCATAAAGCTTCTGTGAGATACAACGTGAAATTATGTGTTGTGTTGCGGCTCAAACAGATACAGCCCAGGACAGGGTGAGACAGGAGACCAGGTACTTTCAGGACTACTGGCCAGTCAGAAATCAAAACTCACTCCTCTAAATGGATGAGGCTCAAGCACCCTATGGAAAGTGCTGTGAAGAGATTCCTCCTCCTGATCTGCAGGGAGGGTCTACAGTAGGAAGAGCTGGAGCTGTCTTCATCCCATAAAACAAGACTCTCTCAAGATTTGCACAAGTGACCTACAGCATCTAGACCCAGGCAATATATTAGAAAGGTTTATCGCATTGACTACAGAAGTCCTACAGCTCTCCCAGACCACAGCAGTGCCGTGGTACATAGCAAGAAACCCTCTTATAGGCCATGGCAGAAAATTCTTATAATCATTTGTTGTTACTTGTACTTGTATAATCTACGTCATTAAATATCACCCACCAATACCTGCAATAAACTTGTTATTGCAATAAAGATTTGAGTCTGAGCCTATTTTTTGAATGGTCCCTCTGATTGGTTCACTGTGTGCAGTGGAGATTTCACAACAAACCTAGGCAAGGTCTAGTTAATCACTTCATTGTTGAAAATATTGAGAAACATAATTTGTAATCTTCCAAACAAGGTAGCATTAACAGACAAGTAAAGATCTGATTATGGAGTTTGCTACATCTTATCAAAAACTAGTGGGTATACTCTCTAAGACAAAATCCATAGGCTAATTCTAAAGATTATTTTTCGCATTGGAGATAGCAATATTGAGGTATAAAATCTCTTGGTAGCAAGCATATCTGAATTTCAGATGTCTAAGTATATTTGGAAAACAGAGTATTGATGTTCCTGCATAGCTTTGAGCAGTGACCCTTTTGAAGATCAGTCAATAAGTATTGCTGGAAGAGAGAAGAGAATAGCACTAAAGGAGTTGTTCTGGTTTGATGTAAAACAGAACCAACTTTTTATTCAGTAATTTTATTTCTTAGCTAGGCTTCTTCTAACTCTATGAAATTATCAGCATGTTGTGTCTAAAACTGTTTGTTCAGATTGGTAAGACAGTTTGTGCCAGGGAATGGCATGCAGAGAGGCTCTTGCTTATACTTATTGCTATAACAACCAAGCTCAGATAACTTTGTTATCTGCACCATTGAAGGGTCGGATGTGGAAAAGCGCAGAGGGGTCTCACCTGCGGGGAGGAGCGGACGGGACGGGTGACCCAAAACTGACCAACAGGGGTATTCCATCCCATCTGCCCCATGCTCAGTATAAAAGAGGAGGGATCAAAGGGTCAGCTCGCTTCCTTCAATGACTGATATCCCAGGAGGACCCTGCCTGTTCATCTGCCTTTGATCCCCATCCATGTGTTCCTGACTCCATCTGTGAAATCCAGTTCCCACTCGTTGCTGAGACCAGCCTGGGACTTCCCCAGTGCCTGCCGATGATGTCAGCCTGGGAGCTTAATACGGTTTTGTATATATCTATATCATTATTTTGCTCTTTATTTTATTATTAATGTTTCATTAAAGTAGTTTAGTTTCTTCTAAACTCGTAAACGTCTTTATCTCTCCTCTTCCTCTCCATGTATGAGAAACTGGGGGGAGCATCTGTCACCGTCCATTGGCCAGTTTGGCCAAAACCATGACTGGAGTACAATTGAACCTGCAGACAAAGAAGGAGATTACTTGTATGTCTATGTGCTTTTTCAACATTATGCAATTTTGATTTCTTTCATTTTATGTACTAAATTCATTGATTATATCACATTGCAAGCTACAAATTCATCCTTTTTCAAAGGACTATTAAAAGTATCAACACAGTTGAATAATGTGATAAAGACAAAAGGAGATAAAAATCCAACAAAAGATGAAAATGTGTGATCAAGAAAGAAGGATATTTTCCCTTCAGACTTTTAACAGGGAGTTATGTACAGTGTTTCTGCTGTTTGTTCTGGGTCTTTTTTTAAGACAAACAAATACAGGTCTCATTCATAAACTAGCAAAGTGTGTAAACCATTGCAAATTGTAACATGCAATGAATGCAGCAGTTCAGCATGCACTCTGGAGATCACAGTCGTGAGGGAATGGTGCAGGAAGTTTCTGTTTCCTTCATTTAAGTAGGTTTAAGATTACAAATTAATCTCAAAAAAGATTATGAGTATCTCCAAGAGTTAATGAATATCTTAAAACTGCCTGTTTCTCTTAATTGTCCAAAGGCCACTTGATCCTGAAGCATATAAAACATCATTGCATGAAGAAGAGAAGCATAGCTGAGACAGTTGGCAAATAAACAGCAAACAGGAACCAGGTGCTGTGTCTGCTGGGAAAGATGTCAAAATGCGGTTTTGCCTTCATTCGTCTTTTTGTGCTCTTACTTGGTTTCTCCATTATTTGTGTGGGAGTCCTTTGCGTTTCCACAAGCTCCTCCACATGCAGATGTGGCAATAATGAGGTGGTGTTTTATTGCCTGTTACCTCTGGGGCTCTTTCTCCTCCTGACTGGCATTTCCTGGAGCACTTGGCATGAAGTCTTGAAATACAGGGGCCCCTTCAGCACCTTCATTCGAAATCCCAGCTGTAGAGAGCTACATGTCTGCACTGTAGACAGGTATGTGTTGCAGTACTGCTGCCAATGCTGTTTTGGGAGGGAGGGATGCTGTTTTGAGAGGGAGGGATGTTGTTTTGGGACGGAGGGATGCTGTTTTGAGAGGGAGGGATGTTCTTTTGGGAGGGAGGGATGCTGTTTTGCAAACATACTGTGAGAAGAAAGAAGCTATACAAGGCGTTTGCAAAACAAAACAAAACAAAACAAAGAAGTGGCCATTTTATTATATTTCTATGGAGAGAATGGCAGTTGGAGATTTGATTTGCTAGAGCAACCAGCAACGGGCAAACAGCAATTTATACGCACAATACCTACGGTAAGGTATCCTACGAGAAAGGCAGCAGGTTGCACAGGGTGGTCTCAAGCCATGCATGGAGGGAGCAGGTGCGGCTATGCCAACTTCATGGAGATCCTGCCGGAGCATCATCACTTTCATCTCAAGAGACGATTCCAGATATGCTGCCATGGAATATGTGCTCATATTACTTATTAACAATGCAGTACGCAGGGAGCTCCAGCTCCCTATATGGTCCCTGCTGGAGTTTTCTTGTGTAATTGACCCTGCTATTTCTGAGCAAAGTCTGATGCTCTGAGAGAGAGAGAGTTTCTTAAACTGGCTGGCGCTAGGCCTGACAAAAGTCTTGAACAGGGTCACTGGATACAAATCATTTTCTCGGACTGTTGTGGAAACCACACCAGAAACACTGACAGTGGGTGCTCCAAAAGCACTATGAAAACACCATTCACCAAATTTTGGTTAGATAAGCAGAAACATGCAAAATGTATTTTAAAACTGTGGAAAACAACAATTACTGTAATAATAAATAACTCACTAATTTAACTTCTTCGGACAGGGACCTCTTTCTTCTTCCAAATCAAACTTTTCTCAGGTTGAAATACTCACAAGCATGAGTGTTTGTATGCCATGGGTAGGAAATCTCTCGAGGAAGGCTTGTCTTTTTAGAACGCTGTGTTTTAATAAAACGTTTTGCAGAAAGACATAGATAATGATGACAGCTGTTTTATCTTAATATATTCCATTGATCTAAACCTACTTATGTTTCCATTTACAGTTTAAACCTCATCTAAGCTTTGGAAACATAAGAGACAAAGCTTCAACCAAGTTCTCTGAGATAAATCACATTTCAGCATGATGTGTTTGCTTTTTTTCAGGCCTGACTTCTACCCACCTTCCTATGAAGACAGCACAGATCCTGAAAAACAGACCTTCCCACTGCCGGTTGCCTCCATGCTAAAACAGCAAGAAGTCATCAATATCCCTCCACCTCCATACAGTGAAAGCAGCGCAGAGTTCATCAGTGAAGCTAACGAGCAGGAACAACCACCACCTTATGAATTATCAGTGCGGCAGCTACAGCAGCAGCAAGCAGCTGAGCAAGACTCAAACCCTGGAAGGGAGTCAATTTCCCATCCGTCCACACAAGGAAAGAGTTACCGACAGGATACAGATTGCCTGGGCACCTCAGAAAGAGCAGCACCTGTCAGAACAGCTGAGACAGGCAGTGGGTAAAATCCTGTGTCTGTGAAGTGGGGAAAACTGGAAGACGACGTGCGTCAGTGATCCCTAACAGTACATCACTTAGGGTGAAACTGCCCAGGAGAAGCACGGACCATCTGCGTGTTCAAGTGGAGTTGGAGAGGGCACACACAAAGGTGCTCAGTACTTCAAAGCAGAATGAATCCCTGTAGAGATAGAAACGATCAGGCTGTATTTGTAGAATCCAACATCACTGGCAACAGGAGTTTCTTACGCTGCAAGGTAAAGGAAACGTCATGCTGCCATCAATCTTAAACGTCTCATGCCTCATAAGGAGTTTTTGGCTGAAAAGTCCTCATTTGTGGTTTTGTAACATTAGCTGACAGGAAACCTACGAACTCAGCTTTTGTTGGGCATTTGTATATTATTGGTTGTAGCAGATTATTTTTGTATCATATGCTTTTTGAGTTAATTGTTTTGTTCTGGTGTACTAATGGCTGGTATTTAATATTGAATTAATGAATAAATTTTGTATTTAAAACAAATGCCATGTATTTGCTTATATGATAGAAGGTGTCCACAATTCAGGGTAAGCACACAATACAATACAGGTAATACACCTCCTGGCTGCTAAACAGAAAACCTTGGTTATGCCCACAGGTCCTCAAAGGGAACTAGCAATTGCAGGAGGAAAAACTTTCTCTGATTCACTCCTCTGTGCTGTCTCTAAAAGCAGTTGCTTCCACTGCAGCTTACTCGAGACTGTGGGAACTCGAGAAGAGGTCCTGCACCCTGTTTGTGACACAAGTGGCCTCGTGGTTAGGGAACAAGTACCCAAAATCACTGAAGCAGGCCATTGTCATGTATAATTCCAGATGACAAGAAAAATTTCATGGACGTTCACTCCAATTTGGACCTGCAAAAATTACTGTAAATGGAGTTTTGCTTTTTGTTGCAAAACCAGTGACACAGAAAAGTTATTACATTTTCCAGATGCTCACATACCCTAAGTCAACAACTTAGTGTTATGGCTGCACATACATTAGAAATGCAAGCCATGGTGGTGATGGTAACAATGACTACGGCCAGGGAAGGGACAATTGCATCAGTTTTTTCTTCCAAAGAATTTCATCCTTTATGGGAAGGATTGATAAACTTTCAGCTAATGTAAGGAGAAAGAAAAGCAGGATAAAACAAGGTGAAGAAACTAAAGAGAAAGGAAAATCAATTCAAGACAAGTTGAGGAAGAGAAATGTATTATAACAATAACAGACTAAAAAAGAGTCCCTGAAAAAGGTAGAAGCTGATAGAAAATGTCATCAGCATATACAGACTTTCTGAAGTGACTGAGAACTTTATGAAGTGATCAAGAAGTCGCACAACAGGGAGAGAACAATAGCAGTCAGAGGAACACTGCACATTATTTCCAAAACAGCTGAAGTGAGGATCTCCTACGCCAAGCGACCTTGCTATGGTCTTACCTCCTAGCGCTACCATATCCGCACCGTGAAACGCCTCGCTTCTTTACTCCAGGGACACAGATCCTGAGGGCTGTGCGCACTGCACAAGTATTGGTGCAGGGATCAATCACAGCAGATGAGGCAGATTAACCAGGAGATCTCTCATGGCAAAATGCTTGTCCTGTGACAGTTCAACATTTTTTTTTTTCTTTTGTCTGGAAATCTAAGTTTTTCACTAGATAACTTTTAAAGCAAGACCACATGAGTGCGAAATGACTGAGACTACAGGTGGCTCTGAGAGCAAGTTCTGCAGGAGTACTGCTGAAAGTTGCTCTTGGACCACCTTGGTATAGGAAATGACATCTGGATTCTTTCCACATAGTTTATGGACGATCAGGAAGAGCTAATCCTTTCTTCTTTTCCCCCAATCCCAGGGCAGTCCTGCAGTGCCCCTTTTCAGCTCCAACTGTCTGCAGATCCTCTGAGGTCTCAGTGGAGCCAGAAATGTGAAATCAAAGATAACTGCATCTTCAATCTGCATTACGGAAGAAAGTATTTGAGACATTAAGGTTATTGAGCAAAGGACAAAACTAAGGTTAATACCTAATATTTTATTTGATAAAATCTGTTTTTCAGTTTGTCTTTTCAGCTAATTAACTATTTGGCTGTTAGCTTAATGGACAATGGTGTAGGCATTTAGCTCAAAAATTGTCAACAATCTTAAAGTGGCAAAAGCTTTTACATGGTTTGCTTTTGATTAAACTTACCAACATGAAGTCATCTTTCCCAAGAATAACACCTGTATGTTTTAGATTAAAAGGAATTTTCTTTGGGCTGGAAGATATGAACAGGTCAAACTAGGGCTCCAGAACAAAACAGGTACATCAGAGCATTGGCAACAACTTCCTGACACAGGTAACTGAGGAGGCAACAAGAAGGCGCATGGCTGTCCTGATACAACAGCAGAAGAAATGAGTGGGCATGTGAAGGCCTTTGCTGCAGTGATCATGAGATGGTGGAGTTCAGGATCTTTAGAGGAGGGAGAATGCCAAAAAGGGGAACCAAAGTGAGCAGAGCAGAGTTTAATCTCTTCAGAAATCTGCTTGGAAGAACACCATGGGTTATGGCCCTGGAGAGAAGATGAGTCCAGGACAGCTGTTTAATTTTCAAGGACAGCCTCCTTCAAGCTCAGGAATGGTTCATTCTGACACACAGAAATCAAACAAAGTGGAAGCAGGGACAGGTGACACATGAGGAATATAGAGACCTAGTCCAATTATGCAAGGATGAGAGTAGGAAAAGCAAAGCCCACCTGGAGTTGAATCTGGTGGGGAATGTGAAGGGTAACAACAAAAATTTCTACAGATATGTTAGGTGAAAGAAGACACGGAAAAGGCTAAGATGCTCAATGCTTTCTTTGCCCCCACCTTTTCTGGTAAAACCAGCCTTCAGGGATCTCAGGCCCCTGAGATAAGAGGAAAAGTCTGGAGCAAGGAAGACTTAACCTGGGTGGAGCAGGAACAGGTTAGGGAGCACTTTAACAAACTGGACGTACACAAGTCCACGGGATAACTTGGGATGCATGCACAGTGCTGAAGAAGCTGGGCCATGCCATTTCAAGGCCATCCTCCATTATCTTTGAAAGATTGTGGTGACTAGGAGAGGTTCCTTAGGACTGGAAGAGAGCAAATGTCACTCCTGTCATTAAAAGGAGAATATGGGGAGGTACACACTGGTGAACCTCATCTCAGTCCTTGGGGAAGCTATGGGGCAACTAATTCTGGAAACCCTTGTGAAACCCAGGAAGGACAAGAAAGCGACTGGGAATAGTCAGTATGGATTTATGAAGAGGAAAGGATGCTTAGCCAACTTGACGATGTTCTAAAATGAGATGACTCACTCAGTGGATGGGGGGAGAGCAGTGGATGTTNGGGAATGTGAAGGGTAACAACAAAAATTTCTACAGATATGTTAGGTGAAAGAAGACACGGAAAAGGCTAAGATGCTCAATGCTTTCTTTGCCCCCACCTTTTCTGGTAAAACCAGCCTTCAGGGATCTCAGGCCCCTGAGATAAGAGGAAAAGTCTGGAGCAAGGAAGACTTAACCTGGGTGGAGCAGGAACAGGTTAGGGAGCACTTTAACAAACTGGACGTACACAAGTCCACGGGATAACTTGGGATGCATGCACAGTGCTGAAGAAGCTGGGCCATGCCATTTCAAGGCCATCCTCCATTATCTTTGAAAGATTGTGGTGACTAGGAGAGGTTCCTTAGGACTGGAAGAGAGCAAATGTCACTCCTGTCATTAAAAGGAGAATATGGGGAGGTACACACTGGTGAACCTCATCTCAGTCCTTGGGGAAGCTATGGGGCAACTAATTCTGGAAACCCTTGTGAAACCCAGGAAGGACAAGAAAGCGACTGGGAATAGTCAGTATGGATTTATGAAGAGGAAAGGATGCTTAGCCAACTTGACGATGTTCTAAAATGAGATGACTCACTCAGTGGATGGGGGGAGAGCAGTGGATGTTGTTTGCTTCAACTTTAGTAAGGCTTTTGACACCATCTCCCATAACATCCTCATAATCAAGCTGACAAAATACAGTTTAGGTAAGGGGAGAGTGAGGTGGATTGAAAAGTGGTTGAACTGCTGAGCCCTCGGGGTTGTGATCACTGCCACAACGTCCAGCTGGAGATGAGTTACCAGCAGTGTGCCCCAGGGGTCATATTGGAGCCAATGCTGTTAACATTTTCTTTAACGATCTGGATGATGGGGCAGAGTGCACCCTCAGCAGTTCTGGAGATGGAACAGCTGATATACCAGAGGCTTTTGTTGCTATTTAGAGGGACCTGTATGGGCTGGAGAAACAGGCTAACAGGANATTAAAAGGAGAATATGGGGAGGTACACACTGGTGAACCTCATCTCAGTCCTTGGGGAAGCTATGGGGCAACTAATTCTGGAAACCCTTGTGAAACCCAGGAAGGACAAGAAAGCGACTGGGAATAGTCAGTATGGATTTATGAAGAGGAAAGGATGCTTAGCCAACTTGACGATGTTCTAAAATGAGATGACTCACTCAGTGGATGGGGGGAGAGCAGTGGATGTTGTTTGCTTCAACTTTAGTAAGGCTTTTGACACCATCTCCCATAACATCCTCATAATCAAGCTGACAAAATACAGTTTAGGTAAGGGGAGAGTGAGGTGGATTGAAAAGTGGTTGAACTGCTGAGCCCTCGGGGTTGTGATCACTGCCACAACGTCCAGCTGGAGATGAGTTACCAGCAGTGTGCCCCAGGGGTCATATTGGAGCCAATGCTGTTAACATTTTCTTTAACGATCTGGATGATGGGGCAGAGTGCACCCTCAGCAGTTCTGGAGATGGAACAGCTGATATACCAGAGGCTTTTGTTGCTATTTAGAGGGTCCTGTATGGGCTGGAGAAACAGGCTAACAGGAACCTCATGAAGTTCAGCAAAGAGAAATGCAAATTACTGCTCTTGGGGACGATTAAACAAATGCATCAATACATACTGGAGCCAGTGGGCTCGAAAGCAGCTCCACAGAGAAGGACCCTGGGATCACGTGCTAGACAAAAAGTTGACCACTCGTCAGCAACTCACCTGCCCAGCAAAGATGCCCAATAGCATCCTGGTCTGCCTTAGGGAAAGCATCACCAGCAGCTGGAGGGAGGTGGTCCTTTCCCTCTGCTCAGCACTGCTGAGATGCATCTGGAGTGCTGGGAGCAGGTCTGGGCTCCCCAGCACAAGAGAGACATGGACATACTGGAGTCCCTCCAGCTAAAGGCCATAAAGATCAAGGTACTGGAGCATTTGCCATATGACAAGAGGTTGAGAGAGCTGGAACTGTTTAGCCTAGAGAAGAGAAGGCTTGGGAGGGATCTTACTGATTTCTATAAATACCTGATGGGAGAGAAAGAAGAGGATGGAGCTGGGCTCTTCTCAGTGGTGCACAGTGACAGGACAATAAGCAATGAGCACAAGATGAAATTCCATCTGAACACTCAAGACAGTCAGGGGTTTTTTCACTATGGGACTAGTCAAGCACTTGAACAGTTTGCCCAGACAGGTTTTGGAGTCTCCACCTTTAGAGATAATCGAAACCCAGCTGGACATGGTCCTGGGCAACCTCCTCTATCTGACCCTGCTTTGAGCTGGGGGATGGACGAGGTGATTCTAGTCCTCATGGACTAGGTCCCTTCCAACCTGAAGGATTCTCTGTGATCCCAGGGGTCAGGTGAGTACTGCTGCCTTCCAAATCATCTCTGAACACAATGTGCTTCTCATCCTGCCACTAACTCTCTTACAGAAGGGGACTTCTCCCACAGGAAAAGGTAATAACCATTTACCTGTGCTGACAGGTGAATTTGCTGGTATTTTGACTTAGCTCAAACCACTTGATGCTGAAGAGCAGATGCTCGAAGCCTGTGTAGTAAAAAGCCACAACTGTGTTCCCCAGTGAGATTACACCAAACATTTTGTGGCTTCTTGTCACATTGGCACTACTCTTCTCCTGTTTTCAGTAATTCGGTCTCAGCTGTTGTGTTCTTGTAAACTGTTGAAGTAAGTTATGTCAGAGCCATCAATTCATACAGCTCCAAATTTGCCCTTATTTCCCTCTAGCGTAGACTATTATGTATCTTAGACCATGAGAGCAGTTGCTAAAGGACACTGCCATTAAGCAGATAAGATTA
The DNA here is from genome assembly GCA_013400135.1 of Rhinoptilus africanus. Classification (NCBI taxonomy): domain Eukaryota; kingdom Metazoa; phylum Chordata; class Aves; order Charadriiformes; family Glareolidae; genus Rhinoptilus; species Rhinoptilus africanus. The sequence goes on from VXBO01015131.1 coordinate 29,024, forward strand.
TAGATAGTTTTCTTTAATATTGAACATCATTAAATCCTTCTTAGACTATGCTCCTTTTCCACCTTTAATTCTTTTTTCTGTCTTTCCCTCTCTCAAACCCAATGTTGTGCTCTTAGCATTCTTTTAGCACATCTCTCTCTTTCCATCTGAATCCAGCAATTTGTCCTCTCCACCACCTGCTGCCTCTTCCTCTGTTCCTGGGATCTACCCAAGCCCTCTGCTAACATATGTTGAAATTGTTCTCTCTCTGGTCTCCGTATTCCTTCCTCCTTTTCCTCCAGTGTGCTTGGGAGTATGTCTTTTTATTGCTGGGTACAGAAAAATCTGACGTTTTTGGGAAACAGGTTTACGGTCCAAGTAAATGTTAGTGCAATCATAGCTGAACAACACAGGAATCTTGCAATTTCTAGACTTGATAAAACTGCTAATTCAACAATAGCCACAGAAAGTTCTGGGTCTCTGTCATAGTGCCTAGACACTGTGATAAGACAAAAAGTATTTGTAATACTGAGGGTGGGGCCAGGCTCTTTTCAGTGGTGCCCAGTAACAGGACAAGAGGGAATGGGCACACACTTGAGTATAGGAAGTTCCACCTAAACATGAGGAGGAACTTCTTTCCCTTGAGGGTGGCAGAGCCCTGGCACAGGCTGCCCAGGGAGGTGGTGGAGTCTCCGTCTCTGGAGACATTCAAAACCCGCCTGGACGCGTTCCTGTGCAACCTGCTCTAAGGTGGCCCTGCTCTGGCAGGAGGGTTGGACTAGATGATCTCCAGAGGGCCCTTCCAACCCTGTGATTCTGTGATTCTGTAATAGTTTTCCCTCTGCTACATATATGGCCTGGTTTTAGAAGCCTTGCACCTTAGCATAAATTCATATATGTTGCTCTTTTCCAAGCATTCATCTCTCATGTTAATAAGTAAAAGACCTCAGGAAATGCAGCACACTTTAAGGGAATATGGCTACAGTCCTTCCCCAAACACATCAGATATAAGGATATACACTGTACTTCAGCCTTACAAAGTTTTATTCATCTTCTTGCAATTAACTTGCAGTTGTTACATTTTATCAATATCACTAGTCATCATAAAAAAGGGATGGTGGTGACTGCTGTTTGACAGCTATTCAAATCAACACATAAACAGCCCTTTTCTCCATTTCAGTGCAGAGGCGTAACTATTGTTTCTGAAGCCCAAGACAAAGCCAGTACTCAGATTTTAAAATAAATCCTTTGTTCATGAAGACTGCCTTCACAAAAGCAGACTGCCGTCTACAGCAGCTAATGCTGTAGTGACTTTCTGATAAAAGCCCAAGTATGCTCCTTCGGAGTCCTGCTTTGCTCCTCATGAGTCTTCCCACCACATCTTGAAAGACACCTGGCGTCAGTACATCGTACTTTCCAAAGTGAAAGTCCCAGAAGCTTGGCAAATGGGATCCTTGGAACTATAACTAGCTAGGTTCACTGTGTAATCAAAAATTATTTCACTGACAGAGGACGTGTAAGAGATTTAGAAGTTCTTGGACCGCCGTTCAGAATGTTCTTTGATGCAGCCCAGTAATTTGAACTGTGATAATCCAGAGTATGTCTATGTTTGACCGTGTGTGATCCACTACTTGGAAGCCTACTGCCCTGCACCTAAAGGTGTCTGATCTTTAAGAAAAATGAAAAATTAGATAAACAACGTTTCTGTAAAGATGAATATTCATACACTTAGAAGTAGATGTTCAAACTGTGTGAGAATGCCACAGTTGTCTCAAAAAAAAAAAAGTCTTTATAAATAGAACTAAAGCCTTAAAATCTCTTCTGGTTTATGGGAATACTTAATGCTAAGGTAGAATACTACATGAGAACTTTACTACCTCATCTGTTTAGAGTCAATTGAGTAGATAATGTAGTTTTATTAAAGGCAGTTTTATTAGGATGCTTGAAAGTGCAGTGTGTCTTGTTAACAATTACATATTAAGACAGAAATACAGCATTGCTCTTTATTGTGTACTAAGTGCCATTGCAGTTTTTTGACAGAAGTGTTGAAAGAAATCAAAACAATCTCCTTTGCTGCCATATTATATAGATTGCACTAAAATTTGACAACCACAATGAATTGAAACACACTGCAAAGAGGCAAGTTGCACAAAGCCACCTTGACACATGATACAAGTGACCACACTGTTCCCAAGGAAGCAAAGCTTTCAAACAAGTCACATGCATAAAGTGTTTTTGTTCTTCTTCAGACCACAGTATTGTAGCTAGAACTGCAGTATCACTTCACAATCAGAAAAATGCTGATGTCCATATCCCCAATATCCTTCTCAGATCTATGCCAGGACATCCTTTTCTCCCTTTGCACTCCCCAGATTTTTATTCCATGATCCACTGTTACAAAGAATCTAACAGAAACTGCGTCCAGCTGGTGAATCAGACAAGTATTTCTATTTAATTAATTAGCATTTGTTTTCATTTCCTCTTCACTACACACTTCACTTACCACCTTGTGCTAAGTGGAGCATAAGTATTCCAAAGACTTAAAAAACTTCCATAGTAACACCTTCATGAAAAAATTGCTGAACTTGCAGTGATTACCTTTCAAACACAGTAAGCACCAATATCACCTGCTGATATGAGGAATATTGCAAAAGACAGCCAGATTCCACACCCGACATATTGCTGGAAGGACACAATCAGCTTCCATAGCACGAATGCCTCCCTTTGGAGGAAAAAACCACAGAGAGTCAAAAAATCAGGAAAATCTAAAGGCACAAGTCACATTGATAACGCTTTAAAAGCAGGGGTGAAAAAAATTATGGGATAACCCCTTCTTTGGGAGCATGTGCAAGTGCGTATACAACACCGCTGCCAGCGTGCATCTGTGAGCAACGGGAGAGACTGGAGAGGAGGAGTGGTGTCAGATGAGGAAATACACCTTCTGCAAAGCTTAGTACACAGCCCTTATGCCTCCGACATGCTCTGTATATGTCTTTGTAAGCCAACTGGAAGGTGACAAGGATCCCAAACAATATTCACCAAGCATGTCTTTGCTTTGCAACTCCTCCCCCTCTCTCCCTAACTGAAATTTCCCCAACCTTTATCACAGCATTCAAAACCAAGCAGTTTTCTGTCACATTGCTGGCAACACTTGAAGGTTAAGGCTTCTTTCTTTGGTTATATTGTTATCTGAAATTAAGATATTGCAGGTAAAACAAATAAGTCAATACACTATTGTATTTGGAGATCAATGCAAATGAATATGCTCAATATTATATTGAATTTTTCTTCCCACCCTACCTCTATCCCCAAGAAAATTTTTAAAATCATACAAGGCACAAATGGCTAACATGTTTCAGCAAGGTCTTGTCTCTTCCTTGCTGTTCCTCTTTTGGCCCTGATTTAACAGTCTTCCATGGCTTCAGGTGATCACAGTGGGTCCCTTTCGCCCTGTCCTCTCATGAATCTGAGATATTTTCAGCGCAATTGCTATAAGAGGACTCAGCACAGCCTAAAGAGGAAGAAATACACTGAATTACACAAAGCAGAAATATCAACAGACATCTTATATTTATAATTCCCCCTTTTAACTGTATTACTATGTAACAGTAAATCATATAATAATAATAATAATCACTGACACAGTTACAGTGTCTATACTGTCGTACCTGATACAATGAAGTATCGTGCTGAGTGTATGTTTTGTGTAATCTTACACTGAGTATGCCTAAACTATGCAGAAAAAAGATACCAGTAAATACACTATATTGACAATATCTCTACATAACAGGAATTGTGTAGGTCTTGTGAAATCTGCTGTAAAAAACAGCCTAGAAATCATAAAAGTAGAATTATTTATATTCTGATGACTGGAAGCCACGCAGATGAGATTTTCTTCCTAAACATACTTAATCTGTGAAGCTTAGGGTCAGACGTACCTTAACAATTACCTTAAAAGAAATTACAGAAGTGTGTTTTTAGAAATACCACCTGTAATTGTATTAAATAGGATAAATCCCAATAGAAGCAGCATGAAGTCTCAAGTTTCAGGCTACAGACCTTATCAAATGGCCATATGTATGAAACTGCCCAGATGGGTAAATGCAGATTACAACTATGATAGTACCATATGAAAATCAAGTAAATTATAGTTTTTCAAATGGCAAGTGAATCTTCTCTCAGTTAAATGATATGCAAAGACAAACTGGCAAAGCTGAGTTTTGTGTGAAAACCTTCTTTTCAGAGAATATTTGATTACCAAACCAGTAAGGTAATTTTCTGACCCTCAAGGATTTCCCTCTGCCTCCTCTTTCAAATAAACTACATTCTGGCTTTAAACCTATGTGGTTTAAAAATCAAATAATATCAAACAAAACTGTAATTACAGAGAGCTTAAATTTACAGATAACTGTTTAATGAGCTTAACATATTTAATACTTCAAATCTGTTTCAGCCACCTAATAGTTTCTGACAGTATGAGGTGTTTGCTTTATTTATAGAAATGGTCAGACAGTTAAATCAAAAGACTGAGGAGACAAACTAATTGTATAAGCAGAGTCACGGAGTAACACCATGAATGCCACTGATGTCAACTGAGTTTATGATCAAACTTAGTTATGCACAAGTGTGAGCAGTCTGACATGTTATTGTTCAAAAACCTCCATATTTGTAGATATCTATCTATTGAATAATCACTGAAGCAGAATACAAGTCCATGAAAGTCAAACATGCTTAGAGGAGATTAATTTGCAGAGCACAAATTCGCATCTGTGGGCAAATGCTGCAAGAGTAAATATTAAAATGTGCCAATTTATAAGGTCTGGACCATATCATTCCTTCCTTACAGCAACATGGATTAAAGAGAACTGAAAGAAGACCAAAGCATCTGAAGTCCCTCTGGCACTACCCTAGAGAAACCTCTTCCCTATTTAATCTAAAAATCTAAAAAGCACAGGAAAATTAAGAGTTGTCAAAAGCAACCCTACTGACCAGCTTTACTTAACCCGGCTTTCTTAAGCAACAAATGCACTCTGAAGAGAAGAAAAAAAACAAAACCAAAAAACCTCTACGCAATGCTTTGAACAAAACATGAAATCAAACGATTTTATGTGGTACTCGTTTACATAAACAATTTAGCTGCTGCTCTTTTGCTAAGTCGTTCCAATTACTACTTAATATTCTCCTTGTTACAATCACACTTCTCAACAGAGAAAGTCCTATTTTAGTTCTGTCCTTTCTCACTTCAAATTGGTACACTTTCTTCATCCTGCAGATGTGAAAAACCCGAAAGTGGATTCCTTTTGGAATGGCAAGAGCAGAGCAGAGTAACAAGGAACTAGAGCCCTTTAAAAACTCCTTTATCTCTGCGATGAATTGTTTACATTTCAGTCGCAAAAGATAAATCCTAGCCAGTAATCATTTATAGTTAGTATGACTCTAGAAAGACTTCTATATCTTAGAGAGATCTTGATTTAAAAATATTTTTCAAATAGTTCTTTCTACTTAAGCAATTGTAAAACTTTACTATTGACATGTCAACTCAAAATGGCAACTGCAATCACTCTGTACATTAACAACAAATTTATCTCTTGGAAACTGTTTGGGAGATATGGCATATTATCCTTTGATAAAAAATAAGAAATGGAAACTCACAGAACTGCCTTAAATCTGAATTTTGCTTTAGTAATAACAGAGAGAAGTTATACCTCTAAAAAAATAACTTGTAGGAATGATTACTCATACCAGGAAATACATCAAACAAGTAGGTATCTAACATAAGGCAAATAAGGATCAAAAGCCCTTTGCTTGGGAGTAATCTGTACTAGAGCTGTCAGAGCTGTATGATTCCTGATTGTCTCATGTAGCATTTTTTCTGTCTATGACCTTGCAAGAAAACTCCACGCAACTCCCTTTCTTCCAGCAAAGTTCTCAGGTAAGATTTGCCCCATGATGCATCAGTTTATCAAAGGCTCAGGCAGGGCCGAAGTGTACCTGCTTGCAGGTTAAAAGCTCAGCATGTGTCTGGAGTTTGGCTTTAGAAAAAAGATTTTTCTCAGAATAGATGGACAAACGCCATCTGTATGTCAAGAAATACCCTGCGAAAACCTACTATGTGTCGCACTTACACTAAAACTTGCCAACTTTCATGAAAAATTCATGCAGTTCTGGTGTAAAATCATCTGTCCAGACTTTGCCTGGAAAGCCCGTGAATCTTTTCTCTTCGGTCTCTCCTCTAGCATGCACTAAATTTTAATCTTGTTAGGAAAACCATATGTACGTGAGTTTTACACAGTCTAGGCATGGACATTTTCCATTGCTCTCAAATTTACTCTTCCCAGACCAAGCTAAGTCTCAAGACCAAGCTGCCCCATCAGTCTCAACAGTGAAAAGAATTCTCCACAATTTATCTGGGAAAAATAAAGAAAAAAACCCCTCAGAGAATGGTAATACCCTCAAAGAGGATCCAAACACTTCAGTGAGTATCAGGTAACTACAACTTTCTTTAACAGTTCTCAAACTTTTACTCTCTCTTCTCTTACTGTAATGATCTGCATTTTGCATTCAGCATCACGTCCACTAGTGTTATTTTGGGCTCTCTCAGCTTTACATACACCCAAGTGAATGTACAGGGTGGAGCACCAGGATCATAATTTGCATATATATCAGTATCTGTAAAACATTAGACAGTAAACCCTTTGCTCCTGGATTCTGGGATCACAGGGATAGGTAATGTAAGGACACACAAATTAGCCAGTCATTAAAAGAATGTCCTACTGGTGATAAAGATCTAGCATCAATCGGCTAAATCTTGTGTGACTGTTGCATAGGCATTTAGGCACCTGAATTACTAATAATCAAAATGACACTTCAGACAGTAATTATTTCAGAACAAATGCCCAGACCTTGCAACAGATTTCTAAGTAGAGCTAGCATAGTACTACATGTTCCAGAAGAATTCACTTCCCTAGAACAATTGTTAATTCCTCAAAATTAAAGACTGATAAACAAGTGTGTTAGTACAGCATGAAGTCAAAGAAGGGCTATAGTTTAAATTCTGGAGCTCTGTAAACATAGAAGACATGCAAAGTGTTTTCCATCTCTGCATCTTTGCTCTCTAAAAACTGCTGTCAAATCCCAAATTCTACCCCTTTAGCTGCTTGTCTACCAAATTTAGTATCAACTAAAGTAGTTTTCCAGCTCATTAAGGTAGTCTTGACAAACTTGCATAATGCTTTGAAGTCACCAAAAGCTGTAATTGCTAGGTGGCATTATTATTATTGTACAAATCATAACTTTAAGGTATGGGCATCCTTTCCTCTCCTGACACATAAATTCATTCTCAGTCCTTCTCTTTTTATCATTTGAATATTACACAACAGGTTGCTCGGAGAGGTCAGGGTAGCTGAGACAGCTCTAAGTCCTGGAACAAGGACATAGTGTAATTGAGAAAGTAACTCTTTCCTTTCTTATGTCTTCCTGCTCCCACATCATTTCCCCTCTCTTCATGAGACTGCTTAGAGCTCCCGTTAGCCCTTTGTAACCTGGGCAACAGAATCACTATCACACGAAGTCAGGGAAACAAAAAGAAAGGCAGAAGAGAGGGGAAAATCCCCCAGAACATGTTTTGATGGCCTCACCTATTAGCAGGAGCTTTTCCTTTGGCTGTAAAGTTCTTTAGAAGTACTTGCAAAGCACTGCTAAAGTGATGGAAAAGATTCAAAGAATGGAATGAAACAGCCGCAAAGGGACTTCAGCACTGAGATCAGAGAGCCTGGCACCACAGCTGTATCTCCTGTAGGGCTTCTGGCATAAGGGCCTAACACACAGCTCAGCTCCGTGTGCCTGCTCGCACCTTGCATTACAAACAACAGAAGTGTTTGGAAAGGTTTATGCTACAGCCACCCACCCTGGAAGATCTAAGCAACGTGGATAACCTGGTTCATCATGGAGCAAACTGGACTGGCGCTGTAACATCCACAGCACTGTTGGTGTTCACTTTATTGCCATGAAGGAGCATGCTCGCTGCAGCAAAAAGGAAACCGACCTCTCTACTCTTGTGCATGGTCTGCCTGATAACTCAAATGAAACTACAATAAAGGTCAGGAGGCCAGCTCTTCTGCCCCTAGCAATAGAGGACAGGCAGGACAAAAATGTAAACTGAGTGGTGCACAGAAACATCTACATTTGCAACAGACTAGCTCTTTCCCAGTACATCCAAAGAGCTTGAGTGAAGATTAGGTTTAATGAACTCATTTTCTTGATTGCTGAAATATTTTATAGTTACTGTCACATGAAACATTTTTCCTATATAATAGGAAACCAGACTTTCCTTTCCGGTTCTAGATGATTTAAAATTTGTTCACTATATAAAATTTGTTCTGCTTTCGGCAGAAATAGAAGCTAAATTACCTAAATAGCACACACAAGCTGTTACCTAAGAGTGTGATCAAACTGATGGAAATCTCCATATCCCATGTCCCCTCAAAGACGACATTATGAATTTTAATAGTAAAGGCAAAACTTTGTATGATTTCTCCAGACTGTACTGTATGTTTTCATACCCAACCAGAGTCATGCTAAAAGACTCAATGCTTCAAACATAAATGAATAGGCAATAATTCTCTAGCAAATTGCACTTGTGCTCAGGGTTGTAATAGTGTCTTGGCAGAACAATATAGAAACCTTTCATTTTATCCCTATTCAGTGATATCAGACACAAAGACTTCTTGATTACCGATTTCAGTTCCCTGCTCTTGGACAAACTCACACCACAAAAAATGGCTTAAACATAATCACTATATACATATATATACACAATCATATATAGTCACAATCCTTTCATAAACTGACCCAGGTCCACCTGAAAATGTTTGGTTTTTTTCCTCTGCTACTTGCCATTCCACAATTGTTTCAGAAATTCAGTCTTTGATGATCAAGACACTTTTTATCCCAATTATTTGATTTTTTTTTAATTGACGTGTCTTTTTGGACAAAACCACAATGAAACAACTCCTGCCCCAAAATCTTTGCTTGGCTGCTGCTAATCTAATAATTCTGTAGCTACCTAGTACACAGTTCACTACTCTCTGTCAAAGTAATGGCAGCATTTGTGATTCACTGGATCCCACTTAAAGAGTACCTGATATAGACTACATAGGTCTATTACAACACCTATTTATTTCTGTTGCAATTCATGTAATGAATAATGACATACTGTAAACAGACCATATTCAGAACAATCCAGATTATTCACTACACTGTCCTCAGGGCACTTATCCTGCAACAGCAGCAGGATAACCATGTTCTTCAATAACCATGTTATTGAAGAACACACAGGATTTACAAATAAAACAATTCAAAACCACTCTGGATAATGAGTAATTTCTTTCTTGGTATATGAAACTTCCTGTTTGAATCTTGTCCAATTTGATAATATATTCAGGTGACTAGACAAAGGACAAGAAGATATTAACCATGTGTTGGGATCTGCAATCAACAAGTAACAAGATGATCTATTAAATGAGGCTACAAATGAGCCTAGAGGTTAATAAACTCTTATTTTAGTACTACATGTCCATTGAACATATCCCTGTATTTCCCATCTGTGTTAAATTTAGCACAGCTAACAACTCCATTAACTCCAGCAAAAGATACGGGCTAATGTATAAAGGTTCAAGATTTCAAATAGAAGTCTGTCATTGCTACTTGGATGCCTATTTGACTACTAGAAACGAAAGAAATGATCTTTTTGAGGAAGTCTTACAAGTTATCTGGAAAGTATCTTTCTTGGGAATGCGCAGTGATGAGGGGCATCACTAGTGACAAGAAGAACCAACAGAGTGGTCTTCCATTCTAAGGGGAACGTTCCAGTTTCAGAAAAGAGTTGGGCATTGTTTTCAAGACTTTGTTTTACCCTCTTTGGAACAAGATGGCATCACCACTATAAATTACATAATTTTAAAATGCTTACATTGTATTTTTTTAACATAGTTTGCACAGAGCATAATGGTCATTTTTCTTTATTGCTGCAGATTTTCACTCCTGTTGACACCAGCTTATAGGAAGAACTGAACTATAGCCACTGATATTAACATTTATCCATGACCTTGGACTTCTAATTATTGGCATATTTTACTTTCGCTTGGAATACTTACGTTGTTGATCACGCAGTTGTCTATGCTTATTTTATTCTAGGTGGAAAGCATTACTAATTAATTGTACAAAAGACAGTACTAAAATAAGATTTGGGTGACCCTTACATTCATTAATAGCTACTGTTTGGCCTGCATATAAATTGGAACAAAACGTCCTTACGAGCCTTCCTTCTGTTTGGTTACAGGAATGCTCCTGTGGGAGCTCTAATGTCTCTGAAGGAAAACACACACTTAAAGGCAATAAGGCTTGAAAATCAGCTCTTCCCATAAGACTCATGAAGAGTTACACAGAAGTGAAGTGCAACAAGGTATGAGATGGGCTTCACTTGAGCATCACTCACTTGAACGGCTCCCTGGGGCCAAAATTAAAAGGCACAGCTTTGAGCAGCCCCAACAGTGCTTCAAAGTTTGTCAGGCTTTCTGTTGGGTATCAAAGCAAAGTATGGCCTACAGCTATCACTGTCACGGTAGTTGAACCTGGATGATATTGAGCATTGTTACAGACCTTTGTCCAAATTTTATTCTGGATGAGGGTTCATCGTAGAACAGCCTAGGTTCGAAGCAACCTCGAAAGATCATCTGGTCCAGTCTTTTGTGGAGAAGTACAGCACCTCTAATGTGAACGATTAATTCTGTCCACCTCAAGCAACCATGTTTTTAAAAAGAAATGTACATTTATCTTTACAATATGCTAACTGAGTTAACATTTAACTCAGAAAGTGCCATAATGTCATACTGGTGTTTCAGGACAATATCCGTGTCTCAAAGAGAACAGAAGCAAACTTGAAAACTGCTGAAAAGTTGGCTGATTAATTTTGGAAAAGTGTTTGTCTGAAAGGAAAGAGGGAAAAAAAGGGTGCTGATATGAGGCAAAATCAAGCTACTTACCATAATGATTCCACAAAATGGCACTGTAACTTCCAATACAAATGAGTTCTCTATCAAGACTGAGAGATTTATTTCTTGTGAAAAAGAGCCAAAAAGATGTCTCAAGGTACTACTGCCCTTTGTTTCAGGTATTGACTGGAATTGTCACCAGACAAAAACAGGGAGCAATGCAAAGCATTCATGTTCCAGTCATCTATGTAAAAAATGAAAAGGACATACTGGAAGGAGATGGTCCAACAATGCAGATGCAACCAAGTATTTACTTAAGCAGCCAATCATCAAATAATTTTGTCTTGGTGTATGATATAAAAATATGGAAGAGAGTTTTCCTGATCAGATGTTCTAGGCAGAGTGCAATGATACAGAAGCTACACGCAGTCACCTACCCAACTACAAAGATCAATTACACTTAAAGAAAAATAACCATTAACCCCAAATGTAACTATTTCCTTAATTCCTATTAGGTATATACTTTACACACTTCTTTGCATCAGTGCTCTTTGAATAACTGTTCACTTATGAATATGTTGACTATGCCCCTATTACCGAAAGTAAATAGGCAACAAAGTACTTAAAACTTCCAGTTCATCACAGTTCTTCTAAATGCAAATAAGTCAGTATGAATCTCAAGGCAAACTAAACAATAAAGGAATTACAATATCAGGAAAACTATGCAGCCCCTCCCTAGCAATGCTATTTTCTGAAAAAGGCATTTACTATTCACTCTCTTCCACATATTCCATTGAAGATTATCAAATGTTCTGTTGAGAATTTTTTAGTTATTTTTGTCCTAAAATGAGGATCTGAAATCAAATTTATGTCCTCCCTTGAAATCCACCATCTGCCTATGACCTTGCAGTTCCTAACACCTTCATGTTGTTGGCAATGTATCCAGCCAGGGCAAGGAAAGAGGAGCAGTGGGAACTGTGCAATACCATACAATGAGAAACCAGAGGAAGAATTTATTGTGTTAATCAAGGTGAAACTGCAGTTTATCCCAGACTTTGTGCACATGGCAAGAGATGAGGAGGTTGTTTACAGTACTATGTAGTTTCTGAGGCAGTCTGGATGTTAAAATGCCTGTCTGCACTGCATGAACACAGGAAAGTCCCTGCTACAAGTTTCAAGGCAATGACGTTTCTATCCCTGGGATTATCTGCTCACTAGTAATATCCTTGATAAACAGCCAAGATTGTTACAGTCTGAAACAATCAGACAGACTTTGGTACATGTATAGAAAAAAAACCTTTCCAGCCTTTTTTCTGTCCCTAAGAATAACAGATCCTTTTGGTGTCTAGAATAGAAGACCAGACTCTGAGGGCACAGCCCTGCAGCCTACTGACCCAGCCCAGTGTTCCCTGAGGGCTTTCCCCTGCACCCTGTCCATGGGCTCACATGGCCCATTTCAGCCTGCCCCAGGGGTGTTAGTCCCTGCCTGAGCTATGCTATAGGAGCACTTGTCTCCAGACTCATCTCTGGCTCTGCTGCCTGGGTCACCTCAGACCTGTGCTATAGGTAGCTTCTCTCCCTGAAGGACCTCTTGGACGTACAATATAGCTTGTCTCCAGTTCTAACAGACCCACTCTGCTGCCTTGTCTCCAGCGCTCTCTCTAGTCCCATCTCCTGCTGCTCCAGATGGCCCCTAAACCTGACCCATCACTTGCCTTGGCTGGGACGGTCAATGGAGGGGCTACCAACATCGCTGATTGGCTCAGCTTTGGCTAGTGGTGGGTCCACCTAGGAGCCAACTGGAACTGTCTCTGTTCCACATAGGGGCAGCTTCTGGTGTCTTTTCACAGAAGCCATCCCTGCAGCCCCCCTGCTACCAAAACCTTGCCATGTAAACCCAATACAGTAGCAAGTGCAAATGGGGGTGTAGCAATGTTCTTCCTTGGTCAAAATATATTTATGACCCTGGTAGGTGGCTGAACCCCAGTGCACAGAAAAACAATAAAAATTCTAAAAAATGATCCTTTATTCTGTTGGAGGCTTAACATTATACATATTCCATCCAAGGAGTTACTGAGCATGCAAACTGTTACTTTAAGAGAAATCAAATAAAATTAATAGATCATATCTTCAGGAATGGAATCTGCAACATTTCTGGAAAAAGTGATGACTGATAGACAATTCTTTAATAGCACAAGAAGAAACTTGCTAAGTTTATGGTGGGAATCTGGTGAAAAAACAATATCAAACATTTACCTAGGGTTCAAATGCACTTAGCAGCATTTATGTTTCAGGAAATTTGGATTTGCATTCCAGTCATGAATACACAACTACATGGGACTTCAAACTACAGGGTTTTGATTTACTACAAATCAAACGCTTATCCTCTCTTCCACGAAACATCCTCAGTCCTTGTTGTAAATCACAGCAAGAAGGTGTTTTACTGGGAAAAAACCTGAGAGTTCAAAATGTGATTTATATTATGAATTGTTTTAGGCATGTGCTGGACTATACCGCAACGTGCTCTCAACCTTTAGTCTTCTTAGGGAAGAGTCTGGTCAGGATATAATTCTCAGACAGCTGCAAGTTTTTCCCTTATAAGGAATCCCTGCATTATTTAGACTCTGGCATCTGAATTTCCTAACTGTACTCTCATCGTGAGGAATCCCTGGGATGCCATTAACTAAGCGTTCCGGAGAAAACCTGCTTTTTTTCAATATTGTTCTATAACTCAGACTACAACACCTACAAAAAAATGAGTGAAAAATAAACTAGCATGGCTTCTCTTAACAAAATAAAAGTCATTGTCTAGCATTAATCACTAGGTATCTCAGCCCTTGACATTCCTGTTGTGTTAGAGATTGCATAAACATATATTAAACTGCTGGTCCTGCCTCAAAATGTGTACAGTCACATGATTAGGAAAATCATCCACAAACACAGTAAAAAGGGGTCAAAGTGCTGAGTGTTCCTTCTGATTAAAAATGAAAACCTGTAGCCATGGTTGTTACAGGGGATGTGAATCACTTACCGATTTTTTACAATGTTTTTGCATTACCTGTGGTTCCTTATTGTGTTGGCTAGGATCCTTTTCATAACTCTCTGCATAGATCCGCAGAGTAGCTCTCACATGGCTAGAAGCACTCATTCTAAAGATGAGCCTGGACGCATCTGAAAAAATAATCCGCAGCCCCTATAGCAAAAGAAGAAGGAGCAACATATATGTAAGGTGGTAGTACATTTACAAATCACAGTTCACTGCTTTGAAATAAAAAGTGAAAGTAAGAGTCATTTGAATGCGTTTGAATTTCTGTAACTTTGGACAAGTCTTTATTATTCTTTTTCCCCCCTGTAAAGACTAGAAATTATCATGTGTATTCCCTCCCATTCCTCCTAACAAGGACTCTCTTACTGCTGTTTCGTTTTCTTTAGCGGATTTGTTCTTGTGTGTGGCAGAGCACAAAATCAATGGCCTGAGAAATAGTTATAAGATCAGCATGGATCACTGGCCTAAGAAATAGCTACAGGAACAAAAAATAGTTGTCAGTAGTTAATACAGAAGATAGGATCAGTTGCTACTCCTTATCGACCATGCATCAGTATCTGATTACATGGATTTCAACAACAGTCTGTAGTACTGTTAGAATCATGGAATCATGGAATGTTTAGATTTGGAAGGGATTAGGTTATCTAGTTCCAACTTTAAAGATCACCTAGTTCCAACCCCCCTGCCATGGGCAGGGATACCTCCCTCTAGACCAGGTTGCTCAAAGCCCCATCTAACCTGGCCTTGAACATTTCCAGGGATTGGACATCCACAACTTCCCTGGAAAATCTGTTCCAGTGTTTCACCGCCTTCACA
>VXBO01015131.1:43860-76823 GCA_013400135.1 Rhinoptilus africanus
CCAGCCTGCCCAGGTCCCTCTGAATGGCATCCCTCCCTCCAGCCTGTCAACTGCACCACACAGCTTGATCCGCAAACTAGCTGAGGGTGCACTCAATCCCACTGTCCATATTGCTGACAAAGATGTTAAACAGCACCGGTCCCAGTACTGACCCCTGAGGAACACCACATGTCACTGGTTGACATTTGGACATTGAGCTGTTGACTGCAACTCTTTCAGTGTGGTCACCCAGGCAATTCCTTATCTATCCGTCAAATCCATATCTCTCCAATTTAGAGACAAGGATGTCATGTGGGACAGTGTCAATGCATTGCACAAGCCCAGGTAGATGACCTCACTTAATCTTCCCTTATCCACCAACGCTGTGGCCTCACTGTAGAAGGCCATTAATTTGCAAGGCATGATTTGCCCTCAGTGAATCCATGTTGGCTGTCACCAATCACCTTCTTATTTTCCATGTGACTTAACTTTCCACTTCCCTTAACTTGGGAAACTTAACTTTAGGTGTTAACTAATTTCAAGTGAATTTGCTCTTTGCTCCCATCCTCCTCTTTCTCTTTCCTTGCCCCCCCTTTTGTAGTGTATATACGAACACATTCTTCTACTGATCACAGACTTGGATACACAGTCAACAGACTTTCTGTACAGGAAGGCCATTAAGGCCAAAGGATTAAATTGCACAGTTAAATAGTTGTAGTGCTTCAATACTCTACCAATTCTGCACTAACATGCAATCTAGTTCCATTTCTATAAATGCCACCCTTAGGCTAAGTGCCGCCTTTACTATGCCCCTGAACTTTATTTCCCCTTTTAGTCCTGCTGTTGACAAATGCCTAGTGCATGAACTGAGACTCTTGCTACTTTTGATTAAGGGGCCATAAACCATTAAAAATGAGAGAAGAGAATTAAGAGAGAAGCATTTTAGTCTTCCAGTTTTATCAGCAGCTTGAGAAGACATTGATGTTAGCAAAACAGTGCTCCAATACTCCAAAGTATAATTAGAAGCCTTTGTTAACTTGGGCATATGCCAAAACCTCTTTGGCACCATGTAAAGCATTGTTTGGTTAACAATCACAGAACTGTAGAATGATTTGGGTTGGACCTTTAAAGGTCTAGTCCAATCCCCCTGCAATGAGCAAGGGCATCTTCCACTAGATCAGGTTGCTCAGAGCCCCGACGAACCTGACCTTGAATGTTTCCAGAGATGGGACATCTACTACCTCTCTGGGCAACCTGGTCCAGTGTTTCATCACCCTCATTTAAAAATAATTCTTCCTTATATCTAGTCTTAATCTACCCTCCTTTAGTTTAAAATCATTACCCTTTCTCCTATCACCACAGGCCCTACTAAAAAGTCTCTCTCCATCTTTCTTATAAGCCTCCTTTAAGTACTGAAAGGCTGCAATAAGGTCGCCACAGAGATTTCTCTTCTCTGGGCTGAACAACCCCAACTCTCTCAGCCTGTCTTCAGGGGAGAGGTGCTCCGGCCCTCTGATCATTTTTGTGGCCTTCCTCTGGACCCGATCCAACAGGTCCATGTCTCTTCTGTGTAACATCCATAAATACTGGAAAATATATAACAGGAAAACATCCCACGTGGATAAAGGGTTAGATTAGATGGCCTAAGAAATGTTTTCCCATCTCTAACTTTGGTGATACTATGAAACTTTTTTTAGCTGCTAATATGGTATTATGCATTAATTTTAACATGTATTGGCAACATAAATTCATCTAGTAGTCTCAATATGTATAGCATAAGTGACAAACAGAAATAGTTTACACTCAGAAGATTGAATTTTAGAGCTTTTCTAATATTTGCTATTAAGCCAACTTTGTAATGAGATTATTCAATTGATGCTGATGTGAGTTTTGCCATTGATTTCAATGGAATCAAGACTTCATCTTGGATGCCTAGAATTATACAGCCAGTTTGTTACGATCTGAGTCTATAAGCAAGGGGTTGTCTCTTGGTGATTGCTCATCAGACTTAACTTCTACAACAGTGAAAAGAAAGAAGACAAATTGAAGCGTTTTGCAGTTCTGAGTATTGTGTGTTTTGAATGGTTGTCAACCAGCAGCTCAAAGTATGGAACATTAATGTCAATCAGCTTTAAGAGAAGAGAAAGGGAGTTTAACATATCTGCACCAAATGGAATTGTGACTATCACAGCATGTGAGTGTCTTCCTCTCCAAAGACTAAACAGGGATTTTACATGCTCCTGCCAGGGTCAGCAACTCCCACAATGACACAACTAGCAAGACCACTCGGATACTCTTCACATACTCCACGTTTATCTGGCAATAATAACAATAACACTTTGTTACCAGGTTTAGCATATCTGAAGTCTCACCATGAATTAAATTATGGTCTTCAGAATAAAAAGGGTTTATAAACACTCCCCATAATTCTTCCCATAACTTTTTGATGCAAAAAGGCTCCACCAAACTACAGCACCTGTAGCCACCTTGATGCTACAGTTAATGGCACTTGGAATGTTTATACAATGTATATAGACATACAACCAGTATTCAGACAGTTCACAGTACTATTTCTGAGCTTATTATTTTCTTCATTTTGCATTTCTCAGGGACACATGACTGAGACTACTGATTTTTACAAACATGTCATGATAGCTAATGTTCGTACGTAAAGATTAGGATTCCTGCCGTACAGATGAAAATAGTCTGTACAAGGGAATTATAGAGACATAGTGGCTGTACTCCTTCAAAACAATAATCCTAAGTGCCAGGAAGAAATAATATGTTATGGCCTTCAGAGCTGGATTGTCAAAGTCAACCCTTAAAGTCACAGTATTTTCACCTGAAAATTTAGTTTAAATCATTTTTCAGAGAGCCCAGCAGGAAAAAATCTGACTTTTGACTGTCCCTTAGAAACAGTGATTTAAGCACTAGCAAAGAATGTAACTCACGAAGGGCAAACAAAGTAATGACAGCTATTAAATTTTTATATTCCTCACTGTTTTCTGGAAATTATACCTAAAACCTGTGAGCTAAAAAGATTTATTAAAGCCAAAAAACCCAGCCAAAAACACTGTCACCAAAAAATTATGAAAAAATATTGCCTGGAGAATACCCTGCAACTCTGCATTTTTTGTAAATAAAAAACCAACCAGGTTTTCTCCACTTCTTACAAAATACCCAGCCTAACATATAGAAGTTTTCCTTTTTGACATTTTTGAGCTTTTGTGGTCAGCAAGGTCAAAGCAAGCTGGTGAAATTGCAAGCAGCTTACTTACTGTTTGTCATGATGGCATTTTTTCACACGACATGAGCTCTGTTAATTTAAAGCCACATATTTGCTATTTATTATATAGAGAGTGTCAGCTCCATGAAACATAAAATCTTATATGCAGTACTTATAGATAGATGCAAAAAGGTAAAGAAAGAAGAGTAACACACTGAAAAGCTCACAGAACAGAGTAACTTCCAGTTTTAATATAAGAGGACACGCTATTTGTCACAAGAGTAATGTTTTCTTATGGGAACAGATTTCTCTTTTTTTTTTTGGAGGAAGCTCATGAAAAGTACAGCTCCCACACTGAACATCTGCAGGTATTTATTTTAGGCAAATTGGGACTGCTAATGGGTATTAATGAGCTGTGTGGAAACTCTGAAACAAAATTATGTTCCATGGTTAACCTACTGACTTTGAAGCTGATATGGAACTTCACAGGGATTTCCTTCTTGTACATTACAATCCACTTAAACAGCCTACTGATGTATTAGTACCTATGAAGCACTCAGAAAACTATACCTATCACATATTGGTTTCCAGTGGTTTGGGGTTTTTTTCAGTTACCAATTTCATAATTAAGTTGATAATAAATTATCGTAATAAGTTAGCACAAACAAGACTAAGCAGCAAACTTAGAACAAAACATCTTAGGTTTAAAAAAAAACATTAAAGTATAAGAATATGGAGTAACATCAGTAGAAAATATAGCCTACCAGCAACATATTAGACCTAGCAAAATATACATAAATTAGGAGCGCATAAAGTGGCTATACTTTTACTTCAAAATACTGAGATTATCAAAATTTTTATTTGCTCCTTTATGGACCTCTGAGCGTCCCCTAGGCATAGCAGGCCACACTCACTACTCTGACAGGAAATATCTTATTGCTGATACACGATTGAAATACCACTCTGAACAGACAAGAATTTTTGCCTTATCTCTGGAGAGTTAACTGAAATTATTTTTTTCAAGCTTTTCCAATGCCTGTTTCCTGATTCCTGCTAAAACTGAAACTCAAAAAACTGTAAGACTACATGCAGAGCCCTTTGCATCCCAAATCTAACAAAGGAGCCAGAAAACATCAATGAACTTTTCGTAACAAAGCTCCAGGGTTTTACTCAGTGAATCTCAGAACATAAGAACCCTTCATTAAAGAGCACAAAGTTAACCATTATAATGGGCAACTTGTACTTCTCATTCTTCCAATTCAAATTTCACAAAAAAATGTGCACGATCTTCAGGAGCAGCACTGTTACCTGCTCATATGTGCTAAGGCTAGCACAATAGGACTTTAAAAATGAAAACAGTCTTCAAGAGGGTACAGCAAAGGGCTACAGAGATGATTAGGGGACTGGAACACCTCTCTTATGAAGAAAGGCTGAGGGAATTGGGTCTCTTTAGTCTAGAAAAAAGGCAGCTGAGGGGGGACCTTATCAATGCTTACAAATACTTAAAGGCTGGGTGTCAGGAGGATGGGGCCAGGCTCTTTTCAGTGGTGCCCAGTGACAGGACAAGAGGGAATGGGCACAAACTTGAGCATAGGAAGTTCCACCTAAACATGAGGAGGAACTTCTTTCCCTTGAGGGTGGCAGAGCCCTGGCACAAGCTGCCCACGGAGGTGGTGGAGTCTCCGTCTCTGGAGACATTCAAAACCCGCCTGGACGCGTTCCTGTGTAACCTGCTCTAAGGTGGCCCTGCTCTGGCAGGGGGGTTGGACTAGATGATCTCCAGAGGTCCCTTCCAACCCTACGATTCTATGATTCTATGATTTAATTTCATGTCTTATTACTGCACTGTGATAAACAATATTCACAGGTTTCAACAGTTAGAATGAAATAGAAGCCATAGTCAGAGCATATGGTTTGCTGCCTGTTTTGTTATTGCTGTGTTTGTTTTCTGAACCTGGTGCTTATTAACACTGATTCATTATCATGCAGCCAGCTTCTCATTTATGAGACACAGTGCAGTTACACTGAATATAAATCTCTCTCCCCTGCCTACTGGGGAACAAACCTTTGAACAGGTTCCTGAAAACACAGCTAGAAAATCTGCATGAAGCTCATGACAGTCAGAAAAAGACATCTGCATTTACTGAAGAGCAAGCTCCTGAGGAAAATGGCAGCAGTGAACTGTTGTTTCATTTGCATGGATCAATGTCCTCTCTTACTTTATTGTGCTTGGAAAATCCCACTGAAGCTGCAGACACACAGAGCTGGGAATGTGTCCTTGCCAAAGAACAAACTGGTTGAATTGAACTTTCAATAAGTACATGCTTCTGCCTTTGAAAAGACATGCTTTCTGGTTTTATGGGCTCACTTTCATAGCTCATCTGAAAATAGGCCAAGTCTTGTTTCTCTGTTTGTGTTACATGGTGATATGATTAGCAATTATATTCCAATTTAGGACAAGGGCTTTGCATGAAAATTAAGGGAAATAATAGTGCACTAGAAATTCACAAGATGCTTTTTAAAAGTACAAGGGCCACAAGTCTGCCATGCCTGTAGTTTTCCAGTGGACATGACAATATCCTTGTATCGTGTTTCAGCAGTAACATGCACAAAGAGAGTAGCTCAGTGGCAGGTGGGCTGCTTATATTATCTGGATGCAATGATGAATGGAAACTATAAAGACTCTGAGAAGAATGGCATGACAATAGTTTTAGTGGCTTGTAATATCGTTTGCAAGGGTCTGGTCAGGTCAAGTAATTTACAAACCAGAGGAACTTGGACAATAAATAAACAGCATAAGATCAGAACACATTTCAATATGAGTCATAGCACATTATTCAAGATGTCTGAATATGCATTTACACCTAGCAAAAGTACATGGTTAGTTTTGAGCACATCATGAATTTCAAAACACTGAAGGCCCAGTCTGAACTGCAGTTCTTGATAGCTAAGGAATCTCATTATGGACATAGCCAGAAGGAACACAGAACAGGTCATTTGGGCTAGAGAAGTCAAATGTGCCCACATATGGTACAATCCACTAAAGTCTTCTGCATGCTATCGGCTACAACAGATAATGTGCCTTAATTACGCAAACTCTGTGGATCACCAAGAGCAAGAACATTTAAACTTTTTTTGTAATGTATAAAAAGTGGAGATTTCAGATGGCGAGTAGGAAAAAAAACATCTGTCTTTCCACACGACACTTTGCATTGCTCAGGAAAGGGAACCCTCCCTATTACGTGCATTGCAGCCAACAGCGATTCCGTCCCCTCCTACATTCTCTGTGACACTACTGCCTCCAGTTATGCATAGCAAGTGCAAGTTAAACCAGAGGTGGATTATCTTATCCAGACCGAGCTAATCTTAAGTAGGAAATGCTGTATCTATCAGAGGAAAGAAAACACAATCCTATAAATAAACGGAGAGGCTTGCCAGTTGAATGTTAGAAACAACACTGTTAGAGACAATATGACAGCTGCAAAACTTTGCTACTCCATCACCACAACCATACCTGTCTTTTGGTCACAGTGCCATCCACAGGATCTATGTACTCAAAGCTGTCTGTTCTTTCCACACTGTACATATTGTTACCCACAGCAAACTGCTGATGGCTGAATGATTTGTCAGTGATCAAAGCTTCCAAGTCTCTCATTATGAAATATGCTGTTCTGGGCTCCAGTGCTTCATAATCAAACCTGGAACATATGAAAAAAAATAATAATAATAGAACCAAGAAGTTAAGTCCCCTACAGCTGAGAAAAGAGTTCTGCTTTCATAGAACTCAACCATTAGCAATTTACTGCTTACTTCAAAAATCAGAGGTGGAACACTGAAGTACTGATTAAACCAGGACACACATGCAAGTCCTGTGCAACTGTGTGTGTACACCACAGTTCTACACTGGCCACCTTGCTCTAAGTCAACACAAATAAATTAGAAAATGCATGGTTTCTAAAGTAGCATAGCAAACATCATCAATACAGAGCTAGCTTTCCACGATTAAGAACACATTTAGTGCAGTGCCCAACAGCCAAGTGAAGCAGAGAAAACTCTGCTACAAGTTTTGAGGAACAGCTGTGTGCAAAAGACCTTACATTTACATAAACTCCTCTGGATTAAGTTTATTCTAATATAGAGAAAAAGAGAGGCAGAAGCTAAGATGTAAATGATAGTTAAAATTTACTCTTTGAGACCTTCATAAAAATGAGTAAATGTTCAGATCTTTGGAGGAGTTCTCCTGAATTAAAGTAGGCATAGTTCCAGTTCTCATTAAAAACAGAAGTTCTCAAACGGAAGCGCATACAGAAACAAATGCAGGAGTAAATCTTGATGGGATTTTGATTTTGCTACACCTACAGATTCCACAAGTAAATAATTCAAATCTTTCTGCCATTCAACATCAGAAAATTCAATTACTCATATACCATAAATGACATATATACAATGCTCCTTCAGTAAGTAAAGTAACTTCTGCTGCCACTTACTCATCAGAAAAAAACCTACCTACAGAAGAGTAGCAATCTGTGGCAAATTTTCATTCTGTGGACACAGTAAATGCACACCTAAATGCAGCTAAGCACAACTAAACAAATCACGGTTGTAGTGGGATTGTCCTATCAACTGCGTAACTTCTGTGAGGTTTTCTAATTTTTCTCACCTGCAGTAGTAGTGCCGGCCAAATTTTGCCCAGTGATCCCTGACAATCTCCTCCACGCTTTGCTTTCGAGCTGCTAGGATTGAAAGCCAAACTAGCACAGCCCATAGTCCATCTTTCTCTCGAAGGTGATCAGACCCTAGAGAGACATAAGTAAAGCACATTATTTGGTATCACCATAGCTCAGAAAACAAGGTAAAGAGGTTGGGAAAATGTCTCATTTAACTTTGTGTGTCACACAGCAGGAATTAACAGTACTAGCCTCCACAACTCTGATATCTTCCAGACGGACAACCAGAACTAATGTTTAAAATGTGATTTATTTATGTATGACAAAGTCATATATAAATAAGGTTAAATAAACCTCCCAAGGCTAAATAAAATATGTACAAGTAAATAAAAATATGTACAAGTACTTGAATAGAAATGGTAGCAGTAGGAAAACATTTTTAGTCATGTTCCTGCTTACTGACATACAGGGTGTTTTCACACCTCTGCTACCGCTTCCCAGAACTGGGCTAGATACGCAAACCCCTGGCCGTGAACCAGAATGTTCTGAGTTACATGAGTCTAGTTCAACAACGTATCTTTATCTCTGCAGATGTCAAGCTGCAAAGAAAGAATTTTCCCATTCCATGAAAAATGAAGATTACCAGAATGTTAATGATCTCCCATCAGGACAAAAAATGAGAGCCTGAAAAATGTTTCTGGAAAAAAACAAACAAATCCAAGAACAGCACTTTATCCCCTTTCCATATTTTTTCACACCTCTCAGTGGCAAAGACATTTGGATGTTCAGATCTAAATCCCTTCCGAGGTTTGTATTTATGAAGAGAGAAACTGATCCAACAATGGAGATCAAGAACAATTTTGGAATACCCCACAAGATTTAGCACATACTCTCAGATATGGGAGGTACAAGTTCAAGTCTACTATCTGAATTCAAAAGAGCACAGATTTCATCTTGCAATTCCCCAGTCCAAAGCCAAAATGCCAACTTGGAGTAACAGACTGCTCTGCAATAGACATCTAACGTATCTTAACCAGAAAAATTTCTATGAAGCTAAGCTCTGCCTGTTAAAACTGGAATGTATCTATCAGCAAAAAAGTTTCAATAAAATCAGTATTTTCTAACAAAAGTATGCTTCATGGGAAGGTTCTTGGTCAGCAAGTGCCTCTCCTTTTCAATAATTTACAAGAAGCTTTTGTGGCAATATGTATTTAACGCAGATTACCAATAAATCACGAAGAAGGATGCATGAGAATTAACACTAAGTAAATTCCAAGACACTTAACACTCAGTAGATGCTGGTGATGACTACGTAAGGTAACAAACTCAAGAAAACTGAAGAGACATCAAATACATCGCCATTGCTCTGGCTTAATAGTACTAGATTTGGTTGAAGTTTGTTAGCTGCAACCTTATTTTCTGTTTAGTCGCACATTACTGGAACCCTGAGTACAAAGTAAGTGCAGTAATTCACAAGTTTTCTTTCCTCCATGAACTACCTACCAATCAGGGAAGCAACCAGCAGAACTGTGTGCTTAGAAGTTACGTAGCAAAATCCCCCAGAGAGGAATCTAACTACAAAGTCTTAGGTTGAAAATCTGTTTTTTGAAATACTCTCCTTCCTCAAACACAAAGATCCCGCGTCAGTAAGACTGCTTCACGGTGGTGTGGTTTTACGTAACAGCCTGCAAGGTCTACACAGTCATCTGTCAAAATGGCTGTGGTTTGCTACTGGCAGAAGACATGGTTCCCACAAGATAAACTGATGCACTGAAGCTGTTAATCCTGTGAAAAACTGTAAGCAGAAAACTAAAGACGTGTAGGGAATACAGCAAGATGCACAGAGAGCCACAGTGATT
Organism: Rhinoptilus africanus; assembly: GCA_013400135.1. Classification (NCBI taxonomy): domain Eukaryota; kingdom Metazoa; phylum Chordata; class Aves; order Charadriiformes; family Glareolidae; genus Rhinoptilus; species Rhinoptilus africanus. The sequence goes on from VXBO01015131.1 coordinate 53,592, forward strand.
ACTAGAGTTCAGTCTTGACGTCCATCTTCCAGTCACTGCTGCTGCCTTGGACTTGTAGTCCCTCTTCTTGGAAGAGAGTTAACGGTCACAGCAGCAGTTGCTCCTCATAGGAATCTGCTAAGAGCCCGTGGTGCTGGGCCTGACACAGCTCTGCCTAACACTTGTGCTTTTTGTGCTATGTTCAACCCTGTAGGCAGAGACCTCCAACAACCTGAGTCTAGCATCAAGCAAGTTAGCTACCACAGAGTTAACTAAATGCAAATTACTATTTCAGCACGATATCCGAGTTGTACAGGAATGATGACGGAAGACTTACTTACATGAAGATTCTATTTGTATCTGTAAGGTAGGTAATGTGGAAAACAAGGACATAAAATTCTGTAGATGGACTTAAGAGCTGAGAGAGACAGTAATGTTCCCTCGCATTTGCGAAGTAGCTGTCATGATAGTAAGAATACCTACTTTCTGACACTTTTTACCTGCCTTGATCTGTAATCTGCAAACTCTCTGCAACACGGGCAGTCTCCCACTACAGTTCCCAGAGCTATGGGCAGGTCCTGCAGGAGCTGCTGTAGGAGGAGGAGCGGCTCGCTCTGTGCCCTGCTCCAGGGTCCCCAGTGCTGCCAAAGCATGGGGCACAGACTAATCACAAAATGAAAGGGCAGGGTTATTTATGAGGTCCCAGACGGAGCTTCAGATAACAACAGAAAACAGACCACAGGAAGTCAGCCCTTCGGACAGCCAGGTCCTCACCTCTTCTACTCCCCTGTCGTGATAACACACTAGATCAAGCTGAAGGATATTTTCCACAGAAACACCGGCAATAAGCCCTATTAATAATAAAGTTAGTTTTGCTTATGGAAGTCATGGTTATAATCACTGTCACTGCAGCCAAGAGTCTGTTCCCAGGTAACAGTGCCGGTGCAGGTTTCTGCCGCCGCCACCAAACGAGAGACCTAGAACAGAACAGTCATTCCCACCAGTGTCCATCGCTCGTTCTCCTGGCAGCAGCAGCAAGAGCTGACAGGTCACCAGAGGGGCTGGGGGCTCCCCGGTGTCCATCAGGGCACACCTGGCAGCCAGGGCCTGTCCCAGTCCCGGCCCGGAGCAGGGGGATGGGGGAGCACCAGGGCAGCCCCAGAGCCTGGCCTCCGGCACCGGGGTCGGGATGTGGCCTGTGGGCATGGCTGTGGGGGGCTGTGGCATTGGGAAGGGGCCAGCGTCCCCCAGGGGGGTGGGTGACAGGGGGTGCCGGGCCATGGGCAGGGTGGTGGAGCGCTGGGGGGTGGGCAGGGTGCTGGTAACAGCGAGCTCGCCCTACCATGGCTGCTCCTTCCCTTCTTAACCCGTCTGCCCCTCCCTTCGGCCGTAGCACTGAAAAACTCAATTTCACATGAAAAGCCAGCCCTGTTGCTGATATTACCAGCAACTTAAACTGATTAATTGTCTCAACAGACACCAGCAAGAAGTGGAGGCATGGTATTGAGCTAAACACCTCAGCAATCTGTTCCAATGTAAATAATCATTTATTCTCCTGTTGTGTAACACTCTGCAGACTGCAAGGCACCAAATCGTACGGTGAAAGGCACAGCATTCATTCAGCAAAATGGCCTATACATCATGATAATCGTGCAATGGTCTGAACTGAACACCAAAGAAGAGAGGTGCTTTCATTTAACAAACACTTTGAGTGTGTTTCATTGAACCAAAATGGTCCAGTGAAACATGGACAGAAGAATTTTTGGAAAGGTCTCTGCTGGACTCTTGAGCCTTGTTCTGGCATGACTTAGCTCATAAATCTCTACGAAGAGGGATAAGTGTACACACGTATCATTCTTCTGATCCATTTAGCAGCTTTGGCATGTGCTGTGTCCTTCTGTGTCCTTCAGGAGGACAATACAGATTGTTGCTTCTCTGGAAAGAGAAAACATGGGAAGAAAGTAACCGGGAGGAAAAAGTCTGGATGGAAAAGCTGGAAAAAACCCAACTGTTCCAGAATTTAAAATCCCTGATTAAAAATGCTAGCCTGATGTGAGTACAATAACCCTGTGTGCCCACGAAGTGTCTCAGTTTGCTATTCTTAATAGGAGGAAAACTGACAACTGGGATTTCTCAGAACGTGTTTATTCCACCTCTTTTATTTCACCAGCATATCCACCAACTGGTTTACTATACGCACATACGTTGTTCTGTTTATTGCAAATTAAAACCCGTTACCAAAACTCTGTTAGTCAACTCCATTTTTCACCTACTGTACCTTTGCTGGTGGCTTCGCTCTCTCTCATTTACTGCTGCTGCTCAGCTCACGTGGTAGAAACTCTAGGGAGGGAGCTCCTTCCGCTGCCTCTGTTCAGCAAACAGCATTCTTCTCTGCTTTACACATGCAGTATCTGCTGCTGTGAATCTGCAGAGGCAGAACTGCCCTATCCAAAGGGATCCAGTAAAAGGTGCCTCACAACTATGTGTTGTTGCAATTGCAATACAATCCTACTGGCTTGCTGGGAGTTCTCAGCAATCTCAGGATAATTCTCAGTAATACTTTTAATTGAAACATCCAAGGCATTAATGAATTCCAGCCTCTGTTTAAGGAGCTCAAGCAGAAAGAAGCAACAGAACACTGGAGTCAACAACTATTTTTCTGCTTATCCCATCATACTTAATTTGCCATCGGTAAGGGAAATTTTAACAACAGCAACTACTTCAACAGCTTATTTTTAAGTAAATTTGTCGAATATTTCTCCATATAACAGTAGCAAAAGTTATTTTTTACTATTGCACCAGTCAAATGCTGTGGCCTCACTTAGAGTAAACAATCTGAGAAGAACTCTCAGAGCCTGTTCCCATTCATAAAGAAGTACTCATCTTATACTGGCTCAAACTGAAGTAAAGTCTTGAGTGCCAGTAGCCTGAGAAGCAAAGTAAAATCATGTAAAAATGTTCATATTATGGTTTTTCTTATAATACTGTAAGTCCGATGGGTATGCAAGCTGTCTTTTACATGTCTAATTTATTCTGTATCTGAGAAGATTTCCAATTCCAAGACACTGAGCCCTGAGGGTCATATGCATAAAGAAAACGTAATTGCTTTTCCCTAAATCAGTTAACTCTATCGACCATATTGAATTCTGTAAATGTGATTTTAAAACAAAAATCTGACTTCAGCAAGTATACAAAGAAGTCACAGTAAATCATTTTGTTTGCACACACTGTGAGTCTTACAAATTTATGACCCAGCAATCTGAAACTTGACAATATTTTAGGCAAATGGAGATTTCAGGGCAGTCTGATCTGTTCCTTTATTCAAGTTAATGAGATTATTTTAGATTTGTGTTACTGTAACAGATGCCACCAAACAGCACTTTTAAGGCTTCATTAATCTCAGCAGCAGCACATCTTTAAATTCTCCATTAGTTCTTTTTCCACATAATCTTGCAGAAGAAGGTGGCTGGTGCTAATGGCATCTGGAAATTTGGAGATGAAGCATTTAAATTTATGAAAGATGTAGCAATTACTGAAGTGGCTTAAACTGCAGAAAGATATATCAGCCACACAGCTCTCCTAATCCTGATTAATAGTTTGCTGATGAAATTTAGAAACTAATTGCTGCTGCTGACACCCTTCTCTGAACTGTGTCCTGGGCATTAGTCATAGAACCAGAAAGCTACTAACCTCATCTGACAAGCTCCCCACACTGCTTCAAAAATGGAAGAAGTTTTTAAAGCATTGGTTGAGCTCCAAGATCAGCTGCCAGAAAACAAGTCTGGGAAACACATCCCTATGGGATGTTTTCAAAATCTTTTGTCCTTTTATAGCAGAAAATTTGTGTTTATTTACTTGCCATGCAAAATCCTGTAAGTTATAAAACCAAGGCTCTGTATCATTTGGAAGTTCCAGCTTGGCTGGATTACCTGGGTACACAAGCAATGGGTCTCCAGTGCTGTTCGGTTAGTTTTATGACAGAAGGTAGATCTGTAAAACCCCTTTCTCTTGCACAGAACAGCAAGTTTCCCACTCTGATCAGCTATACGGTACATTTCTTTAAATATTCCACGCTGAAAGCTAAAGAAGTGACAAGTTTAAGTGCCCTAAATAGATATGATTGAGGATAAAGCTGTAAAGTTGATTCAAATGCCCAATACTGGCAGAAACTTGTGAGGGTCACGCAGCTTAGAACATTACTAAAAGATTCGCAATAAGGTAAATATTTATTGCTAAAAACAGCTCGCATCGCTAAAGTATTGGTCATCTACAGACCAGACTCTGTTTTACAAATAAACCTCCTGGCATATGAGATATTTTCAGACAGCTGCATTGAACTGAAAGATGATAAGGAAACTGAGGCAGGGAAAAAGCAAATTTTAGGTATCACAGTCATTGCATAATTGTCCTGCAGGCACTGTCACGATTCATTTACACAGCAACTACACACGCACTGAGGAATTTAAACCCAGTGCTCAAGTTGTCTGGATGCCCATGGGACTGCATCTTGAAGGTTCAGACTAGTCTTTAGATGGCATTGGCTTAAATGGGAGGTCAGGAGGCTTTCTGCACTGAAGTGCTGCAGATACAACCCTCCTCTGACAAGAACAGACAAGGATGCACAGATTAAATACAGCTATAGAGCAGCTCTCCACGCTGGCCAGCAATATGTTGTTCAAACACCCTCAGAATTCACAAGAGACAGAATTTATCAGGAATCTGCAGAATTAATGATAGGATAGGAGAACCAGACTAACACAGGAACACAGAGAGCGTTACAAATACAGAGACTGGTCTGAAGTCAGGAGACAGGAGCTGCAGAATAGGGAGAGAGGCTTTATTACAAAATACCATTGCTTTATGGCCCTACAGAAGGATGACAATGAAGGAAAAAAGTCAAGTGCCAGAAAAAAGTCCCAGGAACTATCTTGCCTACCTAGAAGAACAGACAAACTCCAGAGGCTCTTCCTTGACCTCTAAGAGACACCTGTCCCTCTTTCCTAACTTCAACAACCATCTGATACTCAGGGTAATAAAGTTAGGACAACACAGATCACAATGCCCCCAGTGTTTCAGTAGATCAAGCCCTGAAATCACTTCTTTTGATTTCTATGTAACTGGTCTGCAGGGACAAAGTCCACAAATGCTTGAGGCAGCCTGCTTAGCAAGACCTGAACACGGCTTTTCAATGTGCCAGGGAAATCTGATGTTTGTCATTTTTTATAACTGCAACATATAATTTAAATGACAAGTCTCCTTAAAGGAGACATGGCTTCTACTAAGCAACCAAAGATTCTTCCCTTCTCCCTAAGAAAGAAAGCATTTGCAAGAGTCATACTCAACATCTCCAGATTACGATGGTCTAGGAGTCTGACCTCCCAAGCAGAAACAGGCCTGAGGCAGCAGTTTCTCATGGCATATGGCAGATAAGAGGCCAACCCTGCTTTCTCTACATACCTCTACAGATAAACTGCTTGCAGTAGCAGATGCTGCGCTCCAGGGGCTAAGGCACCCAGAGGTACCTCAGCCTACGGGAACTCACCATCAAACTCCTACAAACTCCTTCCCGTCAAACCCCACACTTCCTTTTCTTCAGCATGATGATGAAGGCAGGAGTTTTTTCCAAATAATTTGGGTGCTAATGGGGTCACATTGATGTCTAAAGACCCACTCAAGTTTCATGGAAATATCTGGGTTTGGATGACCAGGAGGAACTTCAGTATTTAGATGAAAGGGGTACAGAACTGGCCTGGTGAAAAAGCACCAAAAAGCAGTGAGAGTTGAAAACTCCCCAGTCCAGATTTCTCATGGGCAAATGGAGACGCAGTCTAACAACACACCACAACAAATGGCAGCACATTCTGAAAGGCACAAGATCTTCCTGCCCCTTTCTCCAAGTTAGAGCTCACTCAATGACCTTGCAGAACACCATTTGAAAATATCTATTCAAAAGATACATTTAAGGCAATGCAAATCTGTGGCAGTCACAGCAATTAAGCCAAGATACCCAGGTTGCTAATCATGGGACATTGATTCCCATTCACAACAGAAAGAAAATGAACATTCATTATCAATTTAAATTCTCTTTTTACAGACAGACACCCAAAGAAATCTAACACATTTTTGGTTCTTCCATCATAGTCCATTCAGACACTTACAGAAAGGTTAATGACAGGCTAACACACAAAGTGGCATGGCTGTGGCTTAAAGGTATCCTCATTTTTAAAAAAGCAGCATTCTCCTCTCATTGACCTCAACCAACAAACTTAATACTAGATTTAACTCAAAGCGAAAAGAAATCTGTAACCAGGTTTCACTGCACGATAAATTATTTTCTATGGTGAGCTGTAGCCAATTAATTATACACCAAAATAAAGAACTTCACAGAACTCACATCAAAATATAGATAAAATTCAAAAACACTTGTAACATAATAAATAGAAAAAATTTCTCAGCCAGAATCCAGGAAAGAAAAAAAAGAAACACTGTGAAATTTATTCAGTTTTTATCATAAACAAAACCCATATTTGTGTAGATTTACAGACTACATATTTTAATTGTTCACTGTAACGGTTTCTGTCAGTACTGAATTCATGAGGGCTAAAATTTGTCTTTCATTCTGCATTCTATTGTTTGACTGGTTCTTGGGACAGATAAGGGAGAAATACTTAGGGAAAATACAGATGCTGACATGCAACTGAATTTCTTCTAATGATGATTTTATATGACTTTTGAGGAATTGTGATGTTCTAAAAAGGTTTGATTAAACATACCACTAGACAAACCAATCCTTATACTTTGCATACTGAATCACAGTAGGAAAAAAAACGTGTGGTTTCTCTATACAGGCAAAATCCCTCCAAATGCTGTTACAGTCTGTGAAAAGACTATTACAGTGTAACAAGTGACACCTTTCTGCATCATGTTCAAATTAGAGGAGAGTGCTGGGCATATCCAAAAGCTGTCTGGGCAGTCATTAGGTTGTCTCTGGTTTCTGAATGTCCATCTTCCACAATTTTCGTATCTCAAATTACTAGACTCCAGAGCTACCAGAAGACCCTCAAGATGTGAACAACCAACAGTTCTCTGTTCCGGCACACGACAGAGTTAATTCGCTGATTCTTTTGGATTTGACTTGAGTCATACAGGAAAATTAAAAGCTGTCATTAAAAGTCTGTGAAAATTTTTGATTAAGTATTACTTACCAGTGCCAAAGCTTTCCTCTCCACAAAGTGAGCAACGTCCAGAGTCCATGAGATTGGAAAAATATCTCCATCCTGTTGGTGTCTCATACACAGGAACCTTCATTACTTTTGCCACTCTGGAAAAGACATAATAAAACATCACATGATTAAGACAGTGCTTTTTTTCACAGAATCACAGGGTTGGAAGGGACCTTAGTAGATCATATTTCCATATGGCTTGAGATCAAAAAAAAGAAAAACCAGAACAGATNATTTTCAAGAACTACCATCACCCACCATATAAGCTGGATGCACTTTCCATTCCCCAGGTTGTTAACCGGTAATTATTCCTGTTGTAAACTATAATGAAAAAAATCCTTTCTTGAACTAAAAAAAACAAGGAAAAAAAGAACCACCAACAAATCCTCTACGGAACTCACTACCAAGCTGGGATTTATGCAGAATTAGTGTTACCATTCTTCTTGTTTCTCATTATATTTGCTCACTTCCATTGTGTGCCTGGGATTTTCAGAGCTAACTGTTTTTCAATACGAAAAATAAAACTTGAGATACAGTCAAGCAATCTGACTGACTTATCAGAAAGGACCTTATGATCTCCCTAGGATTGCTGCAGCAATCACACCTAACAAACGTTTCCTAAATTTCAACCCCACACAAGAATACTTGATGCGAGATGATTTACATAATTTTAACTGCAGTCAAGCCCCGGCAAGGCAGATCAAACAAGGCGCTTAATGCAATCACGCAGAATTCACATCAAGGTGAAAGCAATCACCTCTCTGATCAACAGAGAGACACCTATTTTCAGACAGTCCATCACTCTGTCTGAAAGTAGGCGTGTAAGGCAGACGAGATAAATTGTCCAAATATGCAAATACTGAGCCTTTCAAAACCTGGTACATAAATGTACCTAAATCAGATGTTAGCCCTTAAGTATTTTCTCTGAAATCTTTAAATTGTTAATTACCACTGGTATTAAGTTTCCAAATCCACTTTTTTTTTTAGGTACTAACTATCCATCGCTATCTAAGTCTCCTCCTATTCAGCCTAGTTGGTGATTTTTGTACTAATATATTACACCTAAAAAGACTGTTTTTTAAATAAGACAGAGTAAGAATAGCTGATACTTCTTTGAAAAGAGCTAAAGTGGTACCTGGAGAAAAAAATATTATAAAAATGTTTAATCCTAAACTCAGTTTTCATGTCTCCAATTTAGAGGTAGAGGCAAGTGTATACCTCCTTGTGCTTATACAGCACTAGCTAAATTATTGGCCTTTAGAAATGCTGCTGCATAAGGGAGATTATACAGTGCAGAGCTGAACAGGTTTCTGGCTGGCTCTGCAAAAATCAAGAACATAAAAGGATTTAATCTCTGTGTGACAGTAACTGCAGGCTGGGAACAGGACCATACTGCCAAAAAGTAGAAAACAATCAACCAGAAAACAACGGCTAACAGGATGGAAGANCTGCAATGGTTTTCAAAGATTTCTATGCACTAGGCTAGCACTGAAAATACAGATGTTGATTCTGTTGTTTAACTGAGAATTTAAACTAAGCCTTTCAAACCAACAAACATAATATACATATAGACATATACACACGAAGTTTATAGTGAAGTATGACAGATTGTACCTTGCAAGATTTTTTTGTTCTTGACTCTTAAGACTCCAACAGAGTAAATAAGTAGAACCACATTGAAAATTAAGCATACTCTTGTTATTGCCATTTTACTGAAATAAAGAATCAACACTGGAATCCTCAGTAAACGCAGGATGTGCCCTTATGCAACCTAAGACATTTAAGGTGAATGATCACCCCAGGAAACATGAGAGGGGTTCCCACAGGGAAGAGCAAAAAATTCTCAATGCTGCAGACTCAGAGAAATAATGTGCTGCATCAGATCACACAAAAAACAATGCAAACTACAGGAAAATACCCTCAGAGGAAGGAAACTAATATTCTGTAATTGGGAAATTACTAGGTCTTCAAAGCCAGGGAAAACAGAGGTTAAATGCAGGAACGGGGAGGGATTTTTTATGCTCCCACATCTACATCTACATCTTTCTAAACAAGAAATATGACGGGTATGACCTCAGTGCAAAGAAAGTTTTTAAAAAGAAGTATATTCATTTACCAAAAAACCCTCTTTTTTTTTCACTTAACATTCGCCAATCTGCTGTCTTGTAGGCAAAATGACAAAATGGGAGCTTTCAGTCACTCCTACACCAAGTAGCCACATTTTTAAAAAAACAAGACCCAGCCGAGACAACAGAGTAGCATCCTTTGTGGACCAAAATTTGCAAATTAGTTTCAGAGTATCACTGAAGTTTTCCAGCACTACCTAATGCAGCATATGAATGCATGACAAGCTTGAAAGATACTAAGGAAATATTTCATTCTGCTAGGCAAATAAATGCTTAGGATGAGGGTTTCTGCAACTTGTAATTCTGCAAGAACAATGCTGGTGAGTTATGGTAAAGGTTTTTGTTATATCTATTACAAATCACATATCCATTAAATATAATCTATGAAGTGTTTAGCAATGTACTTTCACAGGACAGTTCAAACAAGTCTATATATACACAGCTTTTTAAGTTTCTCTTCTGTCTGTATGTTTACACTGAGTGTCTAAATTTGGGGAGTTAGAAATGGAAAGTCAAGTGGTTTTGTTGTCTATATGAGTTCTCACTTCTTCTCTCAGAAAGTCCTACTTCTCTCAGAAAGTGAGTTTTGGAACTGGTGCTGCAAAGACTTTGCATCTTGCAGAGGTCTCACTCATCAGAGTAAATTTTGTATGTCCTTATACATATGTATAATGCACCATTATCAAGGTACTGATGCAGCAGTGTTCCTCTAAGGGCAATATCTCAGGCTCTGAATTCTCCGGGGGAAGGTGTTAGCTGTCAAAAGGTACAACTTGATGGATGAAATATACTTCCAGAGCAATTAAAAATAAAAACTGGAAAAAAATACGCCACAGGAATAGGTTCATTTTCCAGGTCTATTTGAAGTAAAGGCATTCTATTTATGTCTAACCACACAGTTGATATACCTGTGTTTATATGTTCCATGAGCATGAATCATGTAGAAGGAATACAACAAACCATGGATACTCTGGTTCTTGTTACCTCAGACATTTAATGGGACTGACTTCAAACAGTATTCTTGCTTGCCTTCTTTCAGCGTAAGTGCTCACTACATCAATGAGACTACACAATAAAGTTTCTTCTGTCTGTGTGTAGCACTATTTAGCTCTTGCTAGACTAGGAAACAGGGTATTTACACTTGGACCTAAACTGAGGGCAATCGCCTTAGTTATTCTGCCCGTATCAGAGCTAAGGGTATTTATATTCCCAGTATGCTAAAATACTAATTAAGGAGGAAAAAAAATCAAAGAGTGGACTCTACTTTTTGCAATTACACACATTACACACACAACTATGAGAAGCGGTTTGAGTTATTATTTTGCAGTTTGAATTACTGCAAAGTTTAGAATACAACACAAAACTGTTAAGCCAATTCTTGGACTCTACAATAAGTCTCACCAAAGCATGAGCTGGTCAGTTCATAATAAGGGTAATAATGCACTTAATAATAATCTTCATAATGAAGGTCAGGATTTTTGAAAATTTCCTGTCAGAAAAAAAAGTTAACAGCTAATTCTAAAATTCCTCCTGAAAGCCTTAACAGACTAATGTGGAAAAAAGTACCTGTTCTGTGCCAGAAAACTGGACTACTTGTCAAACAGCTGCATATCTGAATATTCCAGATCTTCTTCCTTATAATTCATAGCCATATGCATGTCACCTAACTAGGAAAACAGGGTACAGGACTCTTGGTAGCCCAAATGATCTTCCTTGGAATTACAGTAAAAATACTATCCTGTTTAAACTCTGCAAAAGGATAAGTTTCCATTGGACAAAAAAAAAAAAACCCAAAACATTTATTTAAAAGGACTAAAGGAATATCCTTGTGATAGCCTCCTTTCACTTTTCCACCCAGTGAGACAACAGACTATTTTTGATAGATGGGCTAATAGAGCAAAGTGGTCCTTGAGGGTTTTTTCCAGTCACTGTGGTTTTGCACTAGCAAAACACCACTGACTTCAGCAGAATTACCCTGACTTTAACAAAAATCAGAAGTTTGCTCCAACCTGTTCTCTACAATGCCACAAAAAGTCCCGATGAATACACATCATTCAGACACAAAAAATGGCCTGCGGCAAGCTGGCTTTCTTGTGCCCAGTGAAACTTCTATAACCTCTGAGAATAGACCAGCCAATCAAACAAAATTGTACTGCCAAAGTTGTGACGCCTGTTCACCACAAAGATAAAGGTCACAACAATGGAGAAAGGGCTTTCTTTGACAGGTCTCAAGAGCTGTTGTAAATGACTGGGTAGAGTTTTGCAGCATAGGTGAAATGCTGGCTAGGGTAAACTGCAGCATGGCATTCATTCTGGAGTCTTAACTTGAAGGAAGAAAGAGATATTAATGAAAGAATCACTAAAGAAGATGCAATTGCATGTCTTTGTCTTTCCTGTCTTCTACCACCTGCAGGTATCAGCTGCACATGTGAAAGATGCTCACAGACACTTGGGTGTTTCAAAACACAGGCTGGTGTTTCATGGATACATTTTTTTTCAGTCCTACTCCTCTCTGTGGAGTCAGTGCTGAGGTAGACAAGGTGCTGTACAGTAATTTAGAGTGCAACAAGCCTGGTTCTGCAAAAGGGCAGGCACTCTCGGGCCTTAACAAACAGGAATTGAAGGGATTTGTGGGACACGCATGGCCCACTCTAGGGTAGTCTGTGGTAGCAGCACTTCACAAGAGATCAAATCTCTGTTACAGTTTCTTTCAGAGTTACTGGCTACAGCAGAAAAAGGCTTGACGCTGTGTCTTCTAAATCTCTACTTAGCCACTGAAGTGGACTGTGTTATCTAATCTCTGGCTGATAAAAGAGCCATTTGATTTAAGACCTGAAGCATATTTTATTTTAAAGACAAGACTATGGTTTGACTGAAACTAAGAAAAATGGTTTTTCTTCCCACTTCTGTAGTCTTCCTGCACACAAAGAATGAAAAATATCTCAAGTAAGGATCCGCACTTGATTTACCAAGAAAATTATTTCCCTAGCTGAAAGTAAGTCTTCACACAATCTAACCTTGGCATAAAAATGTGTTTTATTTGATATTTTACTGACTGAGATGCTTTAAAAGTTTTGTAACATTCTGGACACTTCCGTGAACCAAACAACTGACCTATGTTTGCCTACGTCATTTTTGCCTTCTCTTTATTAGAAATCCTGCTTTTGTTATTCTCTAACCATATCATACAGTCTTTGCCTTGATGGACTTACTTAAGTGTACTTGCAACCAGATTTACAGTTGCATGGGTTCACTTTTTTGGAGTGCTAAGATGACATCCAGGATTGAACTTCTATCATGCTGCCAGTTTCTTTTCCCTCCCATCATTTGCCTTAGTTATCTCATCTCTCTCCAACACTCAAATTTATTTTGCAAAGAATTTTTTTAAAAACTTTACGGAAAATTTAGACACAACATTCATTGCCACTTTAGTCACTGAGTCCCCATCCCATTCTCACTGCACAATGTTTCCACTTGTTCTTTCTATGGTCTCCTCTTGTTGGAGAGAGCTCTTTGCTACTTGTTTCTCAACTTCAAGAGTCTAATTCTGCTCACCTTTCGTCAGTTCCTTCTTCATTCTTACTATTTCACAACATGCAGGAGCCACGAACTAAATGGTTTTAACTTTTTTCTTCAGCCTCATCTGTAAGTCTCTCTTTCTTTTTAACTATAAAGCTCCAACAGCCTCTGAGAAATTTACAGCAGTAGCAATGACAGCACCAGCACTGGCACCAACTATAAGGTGAAATGGATGTTCTGCTTCTGGATGTTTTCATTCTGTCTGCACTGCCTTCCCTTAAAAGGCTTCAACTGCATATTGTGCAAGGAGCAGAACTAAAACAACAGTCACCTCCCTTATATGGTCAAGTATTAAAGTGTTACTCCTTCCCAGTCTTTAATTTATTAAGCAAAAAGCAGTGGAATGCTAAGCCCTCGCACACAACACAGATAGTCACATTTCGCTAAGATAAGATGTAAACTGCTATGGCTGTCAGAGAGCCTGTCAGGAGCACAAGGCAGAAAGAAAAATTCTTAGTAGACAAGAAGTTCCTTTTCTTTCTCCTTTCTAGTATGCTACATCTCACAGAGAAAGATCATAGTAACAGAAATCAATAAACAAAAAACATCTGAAGACACTTTAGCTACAAAGGATCTAAAAACATTTTGCTTCTTGGTTTTGCTTCCTCTCCACCCCTGCAAAGTTTTAACTCTAAAATGCTTCTGCAGGTGGACTAAAGGTACACTGAATCAAGGTCTGGTGTTCAGGGGTAGTTTCTGTCTTGAAAACTGATAACTTCACCTGGATTTTTGGGCTGCCAATAGTTCTGATGATTACGGCTTGCTAATAACTGCAGAGATCACCTCCTTGTTAAATTCTATTCCGGACAATTTGAATTCCCTTTCTGTCAATGGAGCCTCCTAGCACTCACGCAACATAACTGTGGTGCCAATTAACTGTTCCAATATTCTCTCCTGCTTCTCAGTCTCACACTGGCATTTCCCCATGTTTGAAATCTTTCAACAGCAAAAAACTTTAAATTATGCCAGCATGAAAGGCAGTGTCCTATAAACACAACCTACCTTGCTCACGCCATGTAACACACACCAACCATACATACTAGAAATTCACCTGAGATATGCAGAGCAGAGTGATCACTACTACCCTCCAAGAGTGTAAACTAATGGTCAGCCCCTTGGCTTCAAATTCCTAAAACAAACAAATTAAAAACTTCCCTCTTCAAAGTCGTTGGGAGTTTTTCTGACTGCTGCAGGAGCAGACTTGAGAAGGCTTGCGGCAGCACAAGGGCAGTAAAAGACTCAGGATGAGAAAGCTCGGGCTCCCCACGGCACACCCAGGGGGCCCTGCAGGTATCTGCACTCCTTGTTGCCACCTTCACTCCCCGGTGGGAGCACACAGCTCAGTGCTCCAGCCCGGGCGCGGGCAGGCAGGCGCTGCAGTGCCTCAGTCAAATCTTACCAGCACCTTCTGCAACATAACAAAAAGACAGCACTTTTTCAAGTACTTGAGACACTTCAAAAGGTAATGGCAGACTAATTTGAGCGCCAGTCCCAACAGGCAACTTTCTGATTCAATCCCCGCGGGTAAAAGCAAATTCATGTGCCTAACTTTATAGCCAGCTACCGACCTAGGGGAACAGTGCAGAGCTGAAACGCATTTGTAAGTAGGCCAACAGCTGCAGCACAGCTCTGCTTCAAATCTCTGAGAAAGGGCTACAGAGTCCCTTTGCCTCTGCCCTGCTCTTCAGGGAGTAAGTGGTCAAAGTAAAAATAGCCAGCACAGCTCCTTGATGAGTCTGCCCTTGCCTTCAAGCCTAATGTGATAATCCTGTCCACTCTTGGCAGGAGGTGTAAGGATACTTTTTATGGACACTGTACTTTACCCTAGTCTCCCTAATTTGCTGTGGAGTGAGCTGCTACTGATGCAGAACTCACTGGTGAACTGGGACAATGCACCTTTAACAAATACACGGAGCGGATGGCACGCAAAGCTGGAATTTTTCACCCCATATTTGCAGGTGCTGCAAGTAGGTTATTGTCATAGTGATCAAGATATGAAATTACTGCCAATGTTAAAACTATCAATAGCATGCAAGTTAAGTATGTATTATTGCATTGTTGAGATCGTTTCCATCCCCAATTTGTGGGCACTATGAAGTATTGAAGAATCTTTTTCTGACAAGTTCAATCACTTTTAAAAAGTTATACAGGAGAAGACTTCATTCACAGGCTTAGGTTTTAAGGCCTTGAATATAGCTTTGGCTTATAAATTCCTCTCTGAAGTCTGAATGATAACACAGAATCCTAGCCATGAGATTCCATGGGAGAAAAATGTTCCCTGAAGACCTAAATGCTTAATTCAATTTAACTGGTTTGCACATATGGAAGCTAAGAACTTTCCTTCTTTTCAAGGAAATAAAGCACTAAAGAAATCCCCCCATGAAAAACTGTACTTTATCAAAAACCTTTCCTTCAGATAGAAAACTGGTCAACAAGCGTATGACATGTATTTCTGCTCAGCCGCACTATCATGGTATGAACAGTGCTGTCAGCATGAAAGCACTGGAGGTCAGACTACAAAACACGCAATTCTTCGCAGTCTTCAGAAAAAAAAAAAATTCTCCCTGTCAGCTTTTAAAAAAATCTCAGCACTTTGATAGATTTTAGCATAGAGCAGATGTTCAGAAAAGAATCAGAAATGGACACAACTGCTAGACGCTTGACTTTTGCACAATAATAATAGAACACTGACTCAGTGGTGTTTGCTGTGAGTTGAGCTACTAAGAAGCACTTTCTGGAAATTGCCTTAACATTGGAATTCTCCTGTAATAAATATATTAGTAGGTCAAGAGAAATAAAAAAGACTCTTTCTTTTTTTTAGAAGAAAAATTAATTTAATCATAATGAGAAGCCCTTAATTCCAGAAGCAGTATTTGTGCTCTTATTACAGGCAGTGGAACCAAGTCCCATGTGAATTCACATCTAATTGCAAGAAATTATTCTCACTTACTTTTTACAAGGAATTAGTTGAGTGTAAAATTCTGTTTCCAAACTATTAATAACTGTATCCATTTGAACTCCTCACATGGCCAGCACTTCTGTTTTTGTTCTCTCCCACTGAATGATACCAGTCAGAATGAATCCACTGTGGTTAAAACTAGCCCAGACTGTCAACCTGAATGCCTGTAGCTGGACTGAGTTTGCTAAGAACAAGAGTTTATTGTAAGTACAGTATTTATACTAGTATCCTCTTCTGCTGTGTGTGAGGGAAAACACAGACATGTTGGGATGAGAAGAAACAAGAAAGGAGACAAGGAACACGTTATCAGTACTTCTCAGGTACAGCTCCACAAAATCCATAATCCAAATTTTTGTGGGAGGAGAGGAGTAGAGTGATTTAAGTCCTGCTGGACACTCACAAACTTTAGGCAGCTCTGAAGGTACAAAAGGCAGTAAAACATATGCCATATTGTGCAACTGAGCATGGTCCAGGGATCTCTAACATCATAGCAAAGAAGCTATCTGTTGAGCAGGAAGCAGTCTGGTCCCATCAGTGTAGCACTACTCTTGGTTGGTCTGCTTCACAAGCCAGGTTTGGTGCTTCACTAGCACAACCATGCAGGCAGAGGGACTGGAGATAGTATCTCTGCACTGCTCTGTACTGTGCCGTGTAGACATTAGGGCTTATCCAGGCTTCCGTGAAAAGCACTGCACTGTGTGAGGTAAGCATGATGCAGGCTTTGCTGAATTACTGCACTGGATTTTCCATAGCTGGAGCACTGTCCAGAATGGTCACGTGCTTTATATAATTTCAAACTACAGTACTGCCTGTGGACATGCAACCCAGTCTTCTGAGTTGTGTTCCTCAAACCCCTTCCACTTCCATGTCTTCTTATGTCTTTCAGCCCTGCTCCAGCAGGCCACCCATGCTGAGATTTATGAAGAGAAGCAACCTAGGAGGTTCGCGCTAGGGGATGCTGACTCAGTCACAGCGCAACTTCAGTTTCTCCATTACAGGACAACAAGTGTTTTATGCAAGGGCTCAATGCCAAAATGTAATGAGGATAGTACATAATAAAATGAGGGAAAAGATAAAACGTTGAAGTCATGGAAACACTAGTACTTTTGTGCAAAATTTCTTTTTCTATATTCTACATTATTTTTTTAAAATAAACTGTTATAAAAGGCTTTTTCATCCAAATCTCTGGTTCTCATGAGTTCAGAAGTTAACTGTGCTCAAGTATTTTGCTGAGCTGGTGCCAAGAGGCAAAAGTCAACTGATTTGCTTTATTGTGTATTAAAAGCCCATTATAAAGCAAGACTACTATGAAGTAAGGCTTGTTTCCAAGAAATCTGCTAACAAATCCAGTACCTTGCAGACAGAAATACTGCTTCTTATGAAGAGAAAAAAATTGATGCCAAGGTGGATAGGTCTGTGTAAATAAAGATAAGTTGGACGGTTTATTTTTTTAGAGGGAGGGAAGAAGTAATTTCAATGTGCAAAAACGGATGTGTTCATCCTCTTGCTTCTGATTTCTCCTCATTGTGTACATCTATACAGAAAAACAGGATGCTGCAGACACACCCTACAAAGAAGCCCAATGATTCTTTAGTGTAACTAAAGCTAACTGAGGTATTTTCATTTTCAATTTGTAACAAATTGTAGCTGAGACACCTCCAGAGCTCGGGCAGCAAGGCCAGTTTGTCAGATCCACATGGGGGAAGAAAACCACTTAGAATAAACAGTTACTGAATGTTAAGAAGTTATTTTTCTCCTCTGAGTCTCTGCCCATAGGGGTCCAACTCACTCATGGTGACTTTCCTGTAGTCCCCCAAGTCACAGCGCAATGTTTAAAGATCCTCAAGATAGCTAGTTAAAGAAGAAGTGTGTAAAACAGCTCTCCTTAAATTGGGGCATCAGAGCGGGCACAGGAGGAACTCAGTAGACTCCCTGCCCATTTTATCTCAGGTATGGTAATACTCTTAGGTATGCTAAAGCGTTGCCAAGACTCTCACTCACTCATTAGTAAGAAACTTTTCATGTGCTGGATCATCAAGTTGAAGAATTTCCAAAAAGACATTGCCAGGCTTTCCACAACTCTTGCCCGTGAAACAAAGAATTGACTTATCTGGTACAAATAACAAAGCGCTCTGAAAACATATGAAATGCGGAGCTTGATTCATCCTGCATTTGACGGTCGCTGTAAGGACAGAAAAGGAAGGTCCGATGGAAGAAAAGGAAGCTGCAGTTAAACATTATTACGGTAAACTCACCAGGACATTCTACAAACACTTCATTCTAGGGAGTTACAAGAAATTACTAGTGAGTGATACCCACCACAAAGACAAATTTTGCAAAGAGCAAAGTAAGATATAACCCGGATGAGGAGCATGCAGCTCACAGACTGGTAACAATGTCAGTTAGATCCTAGAACTGGCAAAGGCAAGCATGAATCAGGACTCTTAAGCATTTCTACACGATGGGAGAAAGAGCAAAACAAACCATGTTTGTACAGAGCTTTGACAAAAAGAAGCTAAGAGAGCTTTAGGTGTACATGATGGGGAGCTGATTCATTTGAACAAGATGAAGTAACCTTACGGATCTATGAGCTCATAGTAGGCCTCCTGAGAACATATGGACTCATATGATTTTAGAACATAATTTCTTGCATTCCTGAAGAACTATCTAAGCAAGACTCAGGTAACTAGGAAGGGTGTAGAATTAGCTCTTGAGTCTGGAAGACTCAAGAACCAAGAGCTGGTGTGGACCAGTGCACAAGGGCTAGCAACCAATACTGTCTGGCCCACAAAGGAGCTATCCTTACGATAACATCATGCCCAGTCTTCCCTAAGAAATCAGTCTTCATACAGGAAGAAATATACTGAGAAAAATATGACACTGGATAACTGCAGAGGTAAAACAATCCAGTAGACTACCCCAGCAATGAGTGATCAGCCAGTGAGGAGCAGCTGCTAAAGAGCTTAATTCTCCAATTTAGAAATAGATCTATGACTAAGCTAATTTCCTAACACAACCCAGCAGTAAGTGTACGGAGGCATTTGCTCTATCTATATTATTCCTCTCTGGAATCACAGAAAGATTCTGCAGGCCAGTTAAACCACCTGCAAGGACTGCACATTGACATTAGGTATGGAGGCTCTCTAGCATCCTACACGAGACTCCTAGCATGCTGTGAGCCTACCCTTCAGAGTAACAATTAGAGTTAGGGTGGAAAAAGAGACAGGGAGTGGCACTTTTATCATGCCACCTGGAAGTCTATCCATAGATAGGGTTCTATCAATCTTGGGCAGGCGGAAAGCAAATTTTGCCACAGCATTGTGGTGGAAAATAGACAAAATGTGGGATTGCTCTCTCATTCTTCCTAGATGGAAAGGACATACTAAAAGTCAAAAGCAAACATGAAAAACTTGAAGAAAACGGAAACAAGGAGCAAACAACAGTCAGGGCACTGAAAATTCCTTAAACAATATGAATTACAGTGATTATGGATGTCTCTTAACCTAGACGACCCATAAAGATTAGTAATGTTGATGACTTTCAATAGAAGGACATAGTGTAGTACCAGGAAGATATTGCTGAACTTTGGTAGTTAGACATGGAAATAAATATTCTAGATCACACACAGACAGACCACAGTTTCCCATGGTGCTGTAGTCCTACACATACCACACCTCAGATCCACACTACCAAAGAAAATAAACAAAAAAGAGCAATCCTTAAAGGAAATTTACAGGCTATGTCTTGGTCCACACTGTAACATTTTGACATGATGCTCTTTTAGTGATAATAAATGCTATTTGGACAGCAAAACCCTAGTGAGTTTCATCAACAACAAAGCCCATACTTCTCAGAAACTCAGATGAGTGATATAACTGATATAAGTGATGAAAACATGAAAAATTCTCACTGGTCTCCCAGTCAAATCAACTAGGGTAAAAAACTATTTATACATTACAGTCACAAGCTATATATATAGGAAATTACTCTTCTTTAATAAACACATATCCCCCATGTATAATATGCAAGTTCATGAAAATGCCATCGCTGCCTTTGAACTGTACATTTCTGGGAACCCATACTTACAAGTTTGAAAACTTCTAACAGAAAGTATTAGAGTAACTAATGTTGTTTTCAACTGTTTCTCCTGGTTACAAATGTATTGGAAAGCTTTGCACAAGATGCAGTCTGTGTAACTCTTTCTTACTATGGGCTTGTTTTCTTGTGTGTGGGATGCTAACAGGTGTACTCATGATAATGTTCCACATCAAATGCAGTTCTCATGTTGCTTTAGTCATCAGTTCAAGATTCAAATCCAAAATGCATAACTTCGCACCCTCTTTTGCAAATGTTTCAAGAGTCAACTCCCAAAGGAAGTATAACATTCAGGACAGAGTGCCTTTGACTCCCTGCCTTGTGAAAACTTCATTGTCCCCTTCACACAAGCTCTAACAGAATGACTAGAAACAGCTGTTGACATATACAGTATCTAGATACGCCTGTGCTAAAAGTAAGGATAAAGCAAGAGACAAAAGCTGCTTTGCTAAAGACAACTAGCGAACACAAGCATTTCTATGAGTCTACAATGAGGGAGAGATGTGCTTTGGCAGCAACATACCCCAACAGAATTTTGTCTTTCACATAATAAAACCAGCTGGCACAGTGCTCAGAGTCCCTGTGAGCTGAAATTAGAACCATAGAATCATAGAATATTGCAAGTTGGAAGGAACCCATAGGGATCATCGAGTCCAACTCCCTGCTCCTCACAGGACTACCTAAAACTAAACCATATGACTCAGAGCGTCATCCAGACGCCCCTTGAATTCTGACAGGCTTGATGCCATGACCACTTCCCTGGGGAGCCTGTTCCAGTGACAAATTGCACACATATGTACTGTAGATCCACACAGAATCTGTGGTTTGATTGCAGAGTTCGTAGTACTAATGAAGAAAAGTCCAACCATCTGGCAAGCACGTGTCCGTGCTCTCCAGATGTACTGCAATAATCCCTAAGGTAATTCATGCCCTTCCTGGCTGAGACACAAGAATCACTTTTCATTACTATTTCAGCATTCATATGTCTATAGAGTAAGTTAACTCCTCCTTGACAGTAAATTAAAGGACAAAGGGAAAGGACAGCCATCAGGTAGGATGATTTCTAGCACTTTCAGTGAACTTTTACATAATAAATGCAACTCCTTTCACAATGCCAACTTTGTTATAGCCTCCGAATTCTGCCATGGCTCAGCAGATAGATTATGCATTATTCTAGGAAAGATACTGTCCACTTTTTTTATGACTGCAGCTGACTTTATCAGATAGTCTGTGTCTGTCCCATTCCCAACAGCATGGCCTCTGAATAGTTAAGCTCTATGAGCAAAGGTAGGTTTTTTGGTATATACATCCAGAAAAACAGCTGTCACTGACACACTGCAGCATGCTGCAGTTACTGGCTTGTTACTGCCTTCTTGAGTAAGGCAGGTAGGAGGACGATATTCTTAATGCATGGACAGAACATCAGGTTGCTTAAAGCAAGACTGTCCCTGGAAAAGGAAATTCACCTACCAAAGTGAGATACAGCTGAGCACAAAATGACACAAATGAGTTTCTGCCTCAATTTCTGTCTGGACTTTGTCCCATTAAGGATTTGGCAAAAGCTTAATAGTAGTGCAACAATGAAATGTCAGAAGGGTCTGTAATGCATGCACATTGTGGGGGAAAAAAACAAAGCTTGAAAAAAGAAAAACAAACACTCAAAGCTTCCACACCTCTCCACCCTCAAACAGGGACATTTTGTGTTCTGTCCTTGAGTCCTGCACAATCACTGCTGCATAGAAAACCTGTGAGTTTTCCAGCAATAAAAAATGGTCTATGAAGGCAGAGGGGAAATGTTTTATAAGTTCTTTTATTCTATAGCAAATGTCACAGAGATTTTATTACACCAGAAAAGAGAACACATGTAATAAATGGAGAAAAGGCAGAGGTATTATCTTTACATCCTTCTGTAGATACTTACTGAGGTGAGGCTCAGTAATGTCATCATCAATGACTGGCAAGACCTGGGGTCTTTTACAGGAAGGGTAATAATCCTACGAACTAAGCACAGGGAAAAGACTCTCCATTAACTGAGGAGTACACATGGCCCATAATCATCAGCCTTTTTAGGCCTATTACAATGAGGTCAGATGGTTCAAAAGGCACTGTTCCTATGCCCATTGACCAAGACACAAAACAGATGTGAATATAACCACGACATGTGGTGCAGAGTTCTGTATTGACAGTGATTCAAATTGGGGTTTCAGTACTCTGATTGTCTGAATAATAAAGAAACAACCGCTTTAGGTATCTCTCAATCAGAAGGACAGTACTGTAATACTACATCCATCCTCTCACTCAGAATCAGCAGGTTAGCTCAGAAAATGATCAGGAAAAAAACAGTGCAGTTTCTCCAGACGGATAATTTTTTGGTTTAGAAGAAACTAAAAAAGTAAACAATTTAAGCCAACATTAAGGTTTTCTATGTATCACCTTGCTGTTAATCATGGTAACTAAAAGACTACAAGAGTGCAGGCAAGCCAAACAGTCTTGGTAGCATGAGGACTCTCCAGCAAAGGTCTCTTCACAGGGCTACAGCATTATAAAATAATTCAGATAGGAAATAACCATGGGAGGTCTCTAGCCCAACATCCTGACCAAAGCAGGGTCAGCAATGAGATAAGACAAGGTTGTTCATGGTTTTATCCAGTTGGACACTGAAGAACTTCCTTGTTTCAAATTACTATTGTTGCCTCTTGTCCTCCCACCATGCATAGCTGTGAGGTGCCCGGCTCCACCTTCTTGACAGCCCCTCTGTAGGTACAGGTGGCTGCTGTTAGGTCCCGCCAAAGCCATCCTTCTGCAGGCTAAACAAGCCCAGTTCCCCAGCCTCTTCTCATATGGCCTGTGCACCAGCCCCTACCTGTCTTGGTGATCCTGTGCTGAACTCACTCCAGTTTATTGATGTCTTTCCTGTACTAAGGATGCCCAAACCAGACACAGTATCTGGAAGTGGTTTCACAAGCGCTGCACAGAGGAGAATAAACACTTCCCTCACCCTTATTCATGCAGCCATGCTCTTNAGCCCAGGGTGCCATTGGCCTTCTCTGATTCCAGGGCACACAGCTGGCCCTTGCCCAGCTCACTGCCCACCACAGCCCCAGGCGGTCTCTGCAGAGCTGCTCCTCAGCCTTTCTGTCCCCAGCCTGCATCACTGTAGAGCTCTGCCTTTTTAGGGGCAGGACTTACAATTTGTCCTTGCTGAATTTTACCAGGTCCCTGTCCATCCATCCCTCCCAGCTATTCAGACTCCTCTGACTGGCAGCTCTGC
>VXBO01015132.1:0-12847 GCA_013400135.1 Rhinoptilus africanus
GTTTTACCTCAAACCAGCACACTGTAAGACAGAACATAAGTTATGCTGAAAGAAATCCCGTGGTAAGCACCATGAAAGTAAACCCTCATATTTAAAGGTCTCACAAGCTTCTGAAGCATGGGTCCTCAAAAGAACTCAATACTGAATTGTTACGTGCAAGTGTTCTGACAACTATTTTTCTACAGTACAAAAAAGATAGCCAGTTGCATAGGATTAAACTTGAATTCCATACCTTTAATGTAGTCTGTCCCGCATGCCGTAAATGAACAATTACTTCCTAGCTTTCATGCTGATAGTTCTATATCTTTGATAAACTTCTCCGTGTGAGATGGGGAAGAAATCCTTTTTAACTGTTCTGTTCTTGTAAAGCGGGTTTTTTTTTTTTTTGGTTGTACTTTCTTTGGGCCAAATTTGAAATAAAAACACTAAAAAGATTTTTTTGATCCAAAGCTCTTTGTTAGACATTCTGTTTTCTGAAAATTACATCCATTTGTGGTCCTGGGATGTTAATGGAATTATAAGGAAGTATTTTTGAGTGGCTGTCAGTGGAATTTGAGTACTCCTTTAAGGCACTTAACAAGAAGATTATGCTGAGCAATTTGAAGACATAAATTTATATGGTTCTTCTGTTACCATAGCAGAATATCAGAAAAATCTAAGGTGGAAAAATTAGTTTTGTATTGAAGAGAGGACAGTTTCATGGCAACTTCTCTCTCACAGGAGTGAATTCTGTAGTTCAAATGTTTGTATGAAAACTTTGCTGTCTTTACTTACCAGCCTGCTGTCATGCACCAAAGCTTGGTTCTGACTCTCCCAAAGTGAAGCTGCTGCACCATAAAGGAAGTTATTTTTCTTTGGTGTTTCCCTTCTAGCTCATGAAAGGTTAAAAAAGGCTTAGCGCTTGATATTTTCAAGTTGAGCCAAGGGGAAGAACGGGGCATGGAAGAGAGGCCCATCTTTCTGAGCAGCTGCCTTTGTTTTAGTTGGGGTGTGTTCTTTGGCTTCAATCCAATCATCCAATATATTTTTAGGTTCCTTTAATTCAGTAGAGCAGCTGAGAAAAAGGAGAGGTAGCTCATGTGGTATGTTTAGCTCATATGTTTAGCTCCACCAATAGCGCTGAGAACCAGCATGTAAAGAAGAACTGTCTCTTTGACAATAGCCCCTTCTATTGGGTTTGTGGGTTTTTTAAATCAATTTAGACTTTAGAGTCTGATAATATGCAAAGGAGAGGTGGTGACCTTAACACGAACTTGAATACGAGTTTTGAAGCAATGTTTCATGCTTCCAAAGATTTGCATTCTGATAATTTGGGTATCTTCCTCTCTAACTAGTACAAATATGCTTTATTTTTATATGGGACCTTCTGGATTAAAAAATTAAAGATCAGGTTGGATTCTTCTGAGTCCATCTCTCCAAAGCATAATTCGGTTTTCTTGTAGCTGGCTTTCATTTAGAACTGTCTTGCTGAAAGAACAGGTCCTTAGAAATCAAATGACTTTTTCGTTCCTTCATCTTTACTTAAATGTTTTGCTTATTTCAGTAAGTTTAAAAGAAGCTGAAATACAAGGATTGTAAAAAAAAAAAAAATGTCTCAATGCTAGTATCTCTTAAGTAGGAAGAGACAGATGCCAAATGCTGGAAAATTTACCATAAGACAACAAAAATCAAGTGCTAAAAGCCTATACTTAAGAAAAGCAGAGAAATTTCAGAAAACAAGCCCATGTGCTGCTCTTTGAGAGAAGTCACTGTATATGGACGCAGGAAACAAGTTCCTAAATTGTGCATTGCTATGTATGAGTTCTTGTCCTCACATGCAAACTGAACGGAGCATAGCGTTAATGAGCTTCAGACCAAGCTGAAGCAAGCACGCAAGGACTCAGGACAAAGTGGGGTAACTCCTGGGAATGCTTCACAGAGTGCCATTACTATAGCAAGAGGAGGAAACCCACACTGCTGTCAGAAATGAACTAGGAATATGGTTCTAACGCTAGTACAACCTTATTGCTGGTGACCTAAGAGGTGACATGCTGCATTTCTGAGTCTGTAGCTGGTCTGTATGGATGTCTATGAAATTAGAGCATCAATGCTGGAAGGAAAAGCAATGATTAAGAAGGTCAAGCTGGGTAAATCCCCTGGGGATATGTTTGCAGCATGTACTACAAGAATGTGATCAGGCATTTCAAGTTATTAATGAGATGTGCTTCTGATATCTTTAAACAGTGCTGATTTTTTTTTAACCCAGTGGTGTTAAGAATCAGGCTGAAGTGACGTGGAAGAGTGCAATTATGTTTGAGCATTTCATTAACATCAGAAAAAAATAAATGAGTGCAGTGAACAAGATACGTATAGCAGAACACAGTAAAGTAATCCTGTCAGGCAATACAGAATTCAGCCACCTCTCTAGTATGGGCAATATGGGGCTTCTTGTTGTCCCTCCAGGGCATCAGACTGGTGTGGCTACTAGATCTCATTTATGGTGAAAAGAAAGAGTTATTAATAAAACTTCTAAAATCTGAGTTTTCTTCATCACTGAGTGCAACTGACTCAGTAAATCAAGACTGCTGGAGAAGAGAGAACACTGGCTGTCACAAAATTTTGTCTGTAAAATGCAAATCGAACCCGATGCCCTGATTTTCACATGATGCAGCAACTTCAAGTGAAACTGCTAGGTGATGGACCCTGGTTGAACGAAAAGAAAGCTACTACTTAAGTTGCACAAGGTATAGTTAAGCTGTGGAACTCATTGCCTCAGGTAGAAATGCTAGAAATGGCAAGCCATTAGATACCAGTACTGACTCAGGCAGGCCTCGTAGTGTTTTGTCAGATGGTAGAAGGGTATTAAGGGTACATTATGTAGTACATGCTTGACCTCAGATTTTCTCTAGGTAACTACTTGTGGCAGACCCTGTTAGCCACGGAAAGGTGCGGAAAGTTTCCTGCTGCAAAAAATTATGCATCTAAGGTTCCTGGGAAATCAAAGGGATCAGCACATCTGGAGTGCAAAAGATTGGCTTCACTCTAGAAAACCCGCCTTCCATGACCACAGTGTCTCCCCTTCCAGGCAAATAAAAGGCCACTGGGCTAGAGAGACCATTGGGCTGATCCTGTATTCCAGTAGCCGTGTTTATATTTGCTTCTGGAAACTGAGCCCTTCCTTTGTTAGTGTTTCCTCTCCTATAAAATACAAATCATTATTTTGCCACTTTGCAGTTCAGTCTATTATTTGTAGAATGCTTTCAGGAGCCTAGTCAAAAGGGTATTCTAGACACATGAATTATTACTACTAGTGTTAAGCGTGGTTGGTTTGTGGAGACCTTTTTATCCAGATGAAAATGGGTTTGACTTAAAGGAAATATCTTTTTGCAAGAAAAGGATATTGCTGGAATTTATTTTTCACACTAGGTAGCAAAGAAAGCAAGTAAAGTTATTTTTCTTTAAAAAAATTGATTTTGTTTTGGGAAAATTATTTTTCCCTTTCCTTTAATTAAAAGCATTATTTTTAAAATAGAAAACTGATGTTTAGTTCATCATAGGAAAATTGTGAAACAAAATTAATAGTTTTGGGGAAAAAGTAATTTCCTCAATTGCATTCTGTCTATTTCCTTAGGTATTGCAGAAAATTTTTTTTCAAGCTGTCATCTCATTGAGAAAGCAGACTTTGAGATGAATGAAAATTTTCAGCAAATATCTGCTCTGTGCATAAAATATATCCTTTTGAGGGGAGGGGAGGAGAGGAACAGTTTAGTCTTATTTACAGCAGTCCTGTCCCTTTTCCCTTCAAATGTTAAGCTGATGCTAAAAATACCTGTTTAAGCCTATGACATACTACTGATTTTTTTTTAACTTGTAGGAACTTCTGCCATTCTACTCATTTTATGAGAACAGAGCATCTCAAGCAAGTGGGAAAAGCATCGGAATACCTGCCTTGTGGTTGGTGTTATGGAGACATATGGACACTCTTGAAAGACAAAACAATATGGGAAAAGTGTTGAAACAGGCATGGATGCAGTGCTAAGTTCAGCAATGAGAAGGAACATCTGCATCAAAGGAAGGCGAGTCTTATTCTTCGGTCTGTGGTGCCCCTCTCAAGGGTATTACCTGATGGCTGTCAGGACCGTGGCTTCTGTGATCTGAACAGCTCTAAAACCTGGGAAGAATCTTCCAATGGAGTCAGGGCTGGGATCCAGTCTGCTGTGCCCAGCATTAGCTAAACATGAAGGTCGGCCTCGATATGAACAGCGTGTCCAGAGAAGGGCTACAAAGCTGGGGAGGGGTCTGGAGGACAAACCTTANCAAATCTCTGGGTCACCCTCCATGGCTCTCTTGGATCTAATTAGAGTACCTTACCTCTTGTTATCTTACAATGTTTACCCAATCTGAACTATGAAGAGTGCTACAAACATCTCCTTTACTTGCCTGGTATTATTTTGCCTCATATTATTATGACTGGTTAGTGGGTGCGCAGTAGTTTTGCTGCTTAGTGTGCTCCATTTCGCACAAAAGTATGCTCTTTCATACAGACAGTAAATGCAGGACTGTTCACCGTGAAATAGGTGGGTCAGGCACTTCTAACATAACCCGTGAAATAGCCTGAATGCTGTTGTTCAATTGTCTAGAGAGCCTGATGTGAATAGTTTTGCTCTTATTCCCAAAGCTCTTTGCCAAAGGAGTTACAGCTAAACCATGAGAAAGGTTGGGTCAAAATTTCCTTTAGTATGACCATCGCCAACGATGATACTGCCATAGCAAAAAAATTGTCCCCATGTGCCCCCAAAATATTTAAAATGTGTTACAACTAGTAGGATCAAAAGATACAGATGCTGTTTCCAGCTCTGTGTGATTAGGCGTTGACAGTACATCGAAAGGTCTGGATAATGCTCATTTAAAGCTTTAGCCTGAACACTTAACAGAGGATGCTTGGAAAGATGCTGAAAGCATTTAATGTTTTACTCCCCTTGGGTGTGCAAATTTCCAAAGCGGCTTTGATAATCTTGGCCTGGAGATCCAGCACTGAGCATATTTTCTGAAGGACTGAGTGTCCTTGGCTCACAGTCAGGTGAGAAGGGGTGCTGGGTTCTGGGTTTGCATGTGCCTCTGCTTTTAGAAATTGGGAAAGGGAAAGGACAGTTTTCTGGAGCCATTACAATCTCTTCTATACATGCATGTTTGGGCAAATTTTAAAGCTCTTCTTTCCTCAGCCATGAAATCTTCTTTGAGTGGTTGCATTCTGTCTTGTAAGCGCTCTATTTAGGGCTTTTCCAACATGTATTTACAAGCCCATATGGATGTGCTGAGGATCCAGCTGGAGAATAGGCCTTGCCTTACCAATTCCTGGCTCCGCTTTATTGTGAACATCTTGCTACTCATGGGGATTTGGAGAGGGAAAGAGCACAGTGGGAAATGACATCCACAATTCCCAGTGGCATGGACCAAAGCTGGATGCCTATGTGTCCTTTAGAGGGTCTTTTTCTATGGAATAGGCATTCTTAATATTTTCTCTGCTGGTAATAAAGCTATGCAACCTCCATCAGCACATACATACCATTCTCATTTTACACTATCTCTCTGACCACTATATTATCTAAAACTGTTTAACCAAAAATAGATCAAACTAACCTGTTCAGTTTTGTACTTGTAGCTTGCCTAGTTAAACCTGTTTCAGTTGATGAGCTGTTGCTTAACAGCCATGGCAACCTATTGTCCACACTATGGCTGGTGGATTTTTAATTGTTGGATAAATTAAACTGTTCTTTTCACCTTCCCATAGTTATTTTCCTTTGACATTCATATTACAAAGTAACAATATGGTAATTATTTTTGAAAAGAATGAAAGTACTTTGCGTGTGAGACGTTCCATCTTCAGAGCTCTAACAACACAAAACATTGTTGTGTGGTAAGCAATAGTGTTATCCTGCAAAACATGGGAGAAAGGTGCAAAAGGAATGCGAAAGTAAAGCCATGAGCCTGTAAACACACAAGACGCTTGATTTAAGTGGGGAGGGTTCATCTTGATGTCAGTGGAGACAGCTGTGAACATGAAGATCAGTGTATAGTGCAGGAGTGTGTATGTCTGGTGTGTCATGGCTAAGGCTCTGATGAAAAGAGACCAAGCCAATTACCCAGCATGGAAGGTACTGTACTATCACAGATACACTTGCAATCCTTAATTAGGACAGTGTGGACGAGAATGTGGGAAGTGTTATCCAAGGAGTAATATTCTGCAAATATCTTCCAAAAGTGTTCCAGTGCTCACCTCCACAGTCGAACATTCCCTCCCCTTAGAAGCTAAAGTTATGATTGCCAAGGTATGGATTTTGCTGAGAAGCACAAGAGGTGGTATGCATGCCCTCTGAACTATTTAAGATCTGTGCAAGGGAGAGGCTGAGGTTGAGGTGGTGGAGTATGCCCCTAAGCTGCTCTCTTCCCTTCAGGGAGGTAATCTTTATTCTTGTTTTTGCAGTTCCGGTACTCTTAGCACTCCATACCTCAAAGGGAGGAAGAGTCTGCAACCTGGTTTGTTGTCTGAGCAAAGAGAGAGCGTTTCTCCTTGTGATGTCTGCATTGCTATGCCCTCTGCACACACAGCCTTGATGATGTCTTTTAGCTTTGAAAATCAGAACCCTCCCAAAGTCTGTATTGTTTCTAGACTCTCATCTGTTCTGCCCTATTACTGTGTTTCCTGACACCATCTGGGGTCTTCCTAGAGTGTTCCCATGGCTCTGGAAATACCTGTATAGTCCAGGCATTTCCAGCCTTCTCTGGCCTATGTAGTATTGATACAGCATCGCGCTCTGAGCAACAGTGAGGTACCCCTGTCAGCCCTGAAAACAGGATCAGAGAACTCAGTTCAACTTTTTAACTCCTCTGGCCACAAGCAATCATGGAGTATGCGTGGCTGTTCATGTAGCAAAGGAACCAGGAAAGGAACAGTGAGAGGTATTCAAGATGTAGTGCAGAGCATGAGACACGCTGAACTAGGCTTTGCCCCAATACTTTTTATATGCAGCAGTTGTGCTGCTGAAGCAAGTTCATTAAAATTTCCGTATGTCACATCCTGGAATTATAACCGGGTTTGTAGCTGTTCAGTTTCCTCACTGTCTTACCACACATGCTTTCAGACTGCATTTCTGCACAGCCTGAGAGACATCTGCTGGTGGAAGCTATTGTAGCATTTTGCATGAATACAGAATTTGAAACACAGGCAGTCTAGACAGTAATGACAGGGATGGCAGTAATATCACACATGTCAAGCAATTCTGGGACTAAAAGTTTCAGAAAACTAGCAAGTACAAAGATAGATAACTAGTCCAACTTAAGCAATTGTCTAATTGTGTAAATGCACTTTTTGCCTACACAACTGCTGCCCTGGTTTGAAAGGAAATGGGTACATACAGTCTACAGCATGTTCAGGCTCATGTTTATGCAATTAAAAGTGGCTTCTTGAGCCATCTGAAAGAGTCGTAGAATCGACAGTTCCTTGTGGTAAAATTAGGCACTGATTTTTATTTCTTTTCCAAAACCAAATAAACAGTATTTACTTTTAAAGGAGCTGTGCTATTTCATGTTGGCTGATGACCTAGTCCAGGAGCTGTCAGATTTTCATTTCCTTTTCCAAAACTAGGAAAATACAATGACCAAATGGCATGGAGGTCCTGTGCCAAGAAACAAAAGCCTTGCATTTGACCTTCTGCATTTAAGTTGTTTGTTACATCAGTAGAAAATAGGCAAAGTGAAAGCCATCAACGGAAATGCAGATCTGGTAGTTGATTTATGTGTCTGTATAACTGTTACTTCCAAGGAAGAGGTTTGCATTGGAACTGAGACTTACATATGATTTAAATTGCATGATAATTGCATATAATTTAAGTTGCTTATAAATTACAGTTTATCTTTCACATACCTGCTTTGCTAGCTAAAATATGGTCAGCTTGTCTCCAACAATATATGCATGCAAGAGTTCTATTTCTTTCACTGACATTTGAGAGAGGAGAGAAATCTGCACTACCAGAACTAGCTGAAGCATAGCCAGAGATCAGAGATGTTCTAGAGGACAAGCGTTAGGTCTTTGGAACAACCTGCTCTAGCCCATTTTCAGAACAAGTCTCTTCTTTACTATGTATCTGGATGTGAAAACAGCCTTATGAAAGCCTGTCTCCAGTAGCCATTGTGCATCCCTGAAACCGGTAATGTTATACAAGTAACAGTCACCTTCTCTGTCCCTTCCTGTACGTACATAAAATTTGCCGTGGTTGAAGTCTGTCATTTGGGAAGTTCCAGAGGTAATTGCCTAGAGTTGACTTATAGGGCTTCTGTCAAAAGGAATTAGTATTTCAGCAACTCCTTGGCCAATTCCATGACAGTATTAAAACAGACTACCTTACACATCAGCTAGCCTTACTTAGGAGGAACAACTCAAAGGTTTTTAAAAGCAAAATAGTTATCGTTCTTCCACTGCTTCCTGCCAGAAAGTTCTTCTGGCCCAAAAGGTTTCAAGGGAATGAGTGTCTTTATTTTTCTCTCCATCTGTCTCTATTTATAGCTTATGAGTATTGGAAAATATGTGACAAGGTAATGGGAGAGGAATGGATTTTAGGACTTCAGGCTCAAATATTTTGTTCAAGTGAAGCCTGAGTTGTTCTTGATGAAACGGATAGTCTGGTTGCAAAGCCTTGCGAGGGAGGCGTGTGCTGTGCTTAAGGTATACAGCTGAAAAGGGAAAGTGATTAGTTTCAGGAATAAATCTTCAGTGGACACAGAGGGTTCCCCATCACTTCCAAGTGTTCATCTGGAGCCCAGAAGCCTCTCTTGAAGCTCTCTTTTAGATATGTTGAGGTTCAGCAGCCTTTGTTTGCGGCCATATCAAGTGTTCTTTTTCCTCATTGCTCATGACAGTAGTTGCAGTGTGAGAAAAAATTACTCAGCATCAGTGAGAAATACTCAGTACAATTAAAACTGTGTTACATCATGAGTTTCTTTCCTCGCAACACATTTTCCCTTGGTCATTTTATCCACTGCTGATTGCATATCCCACTGGAGCAGGCTGGCAAAATTCATCCCAATTCCTTCAAGTCAACGTGATTTAAATGGACAAGGGATCTTTTCCCAAGGTTATCAGTGTAAAGATAGCTGGCACTTGGCCTTCAAACTCTGGGCTGTATAATCCTTATCTTGGTAAACTCAGCAGCAACATCTTCACTGACTTCAGCAGAAGTGGACCTTACGTCATACTGCTCAACTATGACCCTTTGAAATATTTCGCCCTCTACAGCATCCAGCTATGTGTCAGATGTGATTACTCCACTGCTTGTTATACAGCTTTTCTCTCATTTCTTCCTGCTTTTTTATTGCAAATGATATTTCATCTTCACTGCTTTATATTCTACCAGAATCTAATTTGAAATGCACTGGTCTTATTTACGATTTTTTAACGCTACTCATTCCTCCTCTCCTTGTAATTTTCAGTTCCACAATCTGGGCCAGATGTAAAAACATCTTTCCTGAAAGTGTGGTAGTGCTTCATCTGGGAACTCATTGGAGGCGATGTCCAGTCACAAAATCCCAGTCTAGCTCCAAAGTTTCTCAGAAACAGTACCTGGGAGCTTGATTCCTTGTGGACTCTTATTAATAAAAGCGGTAAAAAGGAGCAAAATATTTATGCTTGGATTATGTTGCACAAATTTTTCTGAGCTATCAGTTTTCAAGTTTGGGGTTTTGTTTTGAAATCATACCTCTCCTCTGTTTAAAAAAGAAAAAAAAAACAGAGAAAAAGTAAATCAAGGTACACAAATTTTAAATATGTCTGTGTCACAAGGCTTATTTATAATTCAGCTGACAGGGCTGGCTGATGCCAGAGAAGATGGAAAATGGTGAAAGTAACTTTCTACTGCTGTTATGTCACTTTGATTTTCATGTGTTCATGAACGCATTAGCTTTAGGTACTAGTTATGCTTCCTTGTTAACTTTAATTAGAGCAAGCTTTGGCTCTGTCATTCTCTTTGGAATGGCTGTTCACGTTGTAACCTGCAAGAGTAAAGTGTGTATATGTAATGTATAATATATATGTATGCAAAGAGTATGTGACTCAAAAATCAAAAAGAGATATCCTGTATTCTCTGAAATATGTAAAACAGAGGACCAAATGCTGGTTTCAGCTGCAGTCAGCTGGGTAGATCTTGTCAGTGACAGATAAATTTGGCCTAATGCCTGTATATTGTGATACTTGATATTTTTGGCAAAATACATAAACAAATATTGTGGTATTATTCTTGGCAAACAAGATGAATACCACTCTTGCTTTATTCTTTTTGTCTCCACAAACACTTTAAGGCAAGTATTCATCACCAAATAAAATATGAGACCACGTGCACTGCAAAACCCATTAGGTCATGTATTTTGGCACTCTGCGAGGCTGCAAGGTCTGCCACAAACTTGGCTGAGCTGTGCATAATGCTGACAGTATTTCCCATGCCATGTAAGTCGGATAGCCTTTTCCCTGTGTACACAGAGGTGTATATCTGACTTGGTGGGTCGTGGCGGTGGTGTTTTACACTTGTTTACCTTACCAAGACCTGTGTGTAAAATTGACATATTTAAAATATGCCTTTGTTAGGACTTTTAAAGAGCATTTACACAACTGTTGCATTTGTGTGCTTTTTTCCCATCCTGTCCTCCCTCATCAGTCAATGCTGTCTACCTTTCCAAGCAGACCTCTAACACCCAAGTGTCTCAGGAAACCACGGACTTCTGATGTTGAAGCTATGCGAGAAGTTAACTGTAACACCACCTCTTCTACCGACCCTCTCTCTCCCACTCTCTCCTCCTGCCCCACTTCTTCTACTGGCTCTGATCAGCTTAAAACACCATCAGCTGCCACGAGTAACAGTTTCTTCTTGGAACATCTCCCTGGGAAGTTGGAGACTAGGGCTTCTCCATCAATATTCTGTTCTGCAGATGCTCTGGCATACGTCCTTTGGTTATCAGAGCAGAAGTCAAGGATTTTTTGAAGCTCCTGAAGCCCCTTCTTCAAGCAATGCCTTGGGGATGTGAATAAGAACCTGGCTGCAAGACTCTTTTAATCCTGAAACTCCCAACAGCTGATTGATAAATGGAAGGTAGTCACCTCAATATCTCTGTGGATATGACACTTGATTCTTAGAAATTACTGTGCACTGGAATTTCAGACGAGCTGCATGGCACAACGTATCTTAGTCTTGTCCTTCTAAGTATCAAGCTTAACAAAGCCCTAGTGACCTGGATTATTATTATACTCTACACATAATGGGTTGTTTTTTGGTGTTTCTCAGCAATTATTAGATGTCAAATTTACTGGAATCAGTGGGAGGATTCCATCTATCAGCATGTACCCTAGATCAGTGGTGAAGGCACAAAGTGACTACAGGGAACCTGATGGCCAGACTGGTTACTGCAGTAGGTTGCTAACACCAGCTTGGGGGGTGCTGCAAATGGACCCAGGTGTTGTTCAAAAGAAGTAGAAAAAAGTACTGCCAGAAGTACTTTGATAATATTTTCTGTTATTAAAATCTTCCTCTTCATTCACTATTCTCAGTGCCTTCACTGTCAAAAATCAGCATTTGCACCTTTATACCTTGGTCATCCCCCAGCCTCTGTAAATTACAAGCTTGAGAAAATGAACTTGATTTAAGGTAGAGATTGAAACGTTCATGAAGGGAACTATAAGATGCAGTTTCTGACAATAATAGTGACTCTGGGAACTGAGTAGGACTTTTTCAGTCCCATGTTTCCATGACATTGCTGTGTGGATGCCGTAAGAACTCAAAATTTTGAGACAAAACTGCATGTACCTGCTGCAGTGCTTTCATGCATTTGTAATGCTACTGTAGAGAAGGATAAAGACTTGGGCAAATTATTGTTACTTATAGTGGGTGTTGGGTGTACCTGACTGTACATTTTCAACAGGAATGTTGGAGGATATGGAAGATGGAGGACTGTATCAGAACACGTCTTGCCCGTGCTACTGCCATCCTTAGGTAATCACCTGGAACTGAGCATCGAAGGAACCCATCTGTTCTGCTGTGCCTGGAGGGGAATGGAGTACAGGTGGGTTATCAGCTCCTTCAGTGCAGGTGGTAACGTGACAGAACTGTTTACATAAATGCTTCTACACTGGGATGTATTATGACATGGTACAGAATTTTAAAAATAAACCATGTAATAACGAGATGGATACTACCAGAAATTATTTCCCTATTATCTCTTGATAGCAAGACTATGCTCTAACATGGCAGTTGATTGTGGTCCTGATTTAAGACAACGGCGACTCTGGCGCACAGTTATTTCTCTGTTAATTTTCTACTTCTGCATCGGTACCAGATTAAAGCTAAAAAATTAGCTTTGTTCAAACCCCCTCTAACAAATTGGCAATAAAGTTGGTGGTAAATCACCCACTTGGCTAAGTTTCCCATGCTGATCTCGTCTACTTTGGCTTCATTTTGCAGAATTGGTTTTGATGAATTTCGCACACTCTTCTCCCCCCAGAAAAAAGTCTTTTCTGGACGGCGAATGATCTGCCATAGAATCTTCTTGTGCCCACAGACAGAAGAGAGGGACGGCCTTAGGGCTTTTGTTTATTTTGAAGCTCTGAGCTGTTATTTCGGAAAGACAGACGAGCACACACCCAAAAAGTACACCCAAAGCCAATCAAACTGAAGTATTTAGAGCACAGCTGGTGCCACCTCGGCCTCCGAATCTATGCTGACCTGCCCGCGGATGCTGGAGTGAAGGGTGATCTTTGAAGCCACCCTCAGCAGAAGAGCAGAGCTGCAAACCCCTTGGTGGCCCTGGATGGTGCCGCCGCCACTCTTTC
>VXBO01015132.1:13216-24429 GCA_013400135.1 Rhinoptilus africanus
CGAAGGCGGGGGGTGAGGGAGCAGCGGGGGGTGCCGGCGCCCCATCCCCGCTGCTGCGAGCCCGCCGGCAGAGCCCCGCCAAGAGCCGGGGGCGCTGTGTGTCACACCCCCTCCGTCCCCCCGCCCCGCCGCGCAGAGGTCCCCCGGCTCCGCAGGTTGGTCGAGGGTCACGCTGCGGACACTGGTGGTTTTCCAATGAGTTTGGCGCTGCTGTGTGCGGTACTGCCAGCTGCTACGCGTTTTAGTCCTGTGCTCTCTTAAATCCTCCTTCGGATGGTGTCAGTCCCCCCCAGCATGGCTGCCTGCTCGCTCACCGGTCTACGCGAGCAAACTTACGAATTGGGAAAAAGTTACTCGCACAAACACAGCTCCGTATGTTAGACAAGTGTCCTGGAGGCTTCTGCTGAGTTACGCTAAGTTCTTCCCCCAACTAACAAATGTTCAGGTCAACGGTTAGCTTTGACCTACTGAGATTTCTTCTCCGCTCTCAACAGACAAGCCCAAGCATCAGGCAGCTGTCTGACAGTCTTCATAATTCTTTTGCGTAGGGATGTGGTGTTTTTAAATCCAGGAATTAGCAGTGTGCCTGGGTTTCAGTTCTGCAGAGTGAAACTACGTTGGCAATGCCACCTGTCACCCACAATGTAACCTTTTTCATAGCCGTTATCTAATCAATATGTACACAACAGTAGTATGTGCAAGTGAGAGGGGTTTGGGTTCCTGTGCGTTAGCAATGTATAATAGAGAGAGTCATTCTCCCAAAAAGCTGATCTTGTAAATAGCTTAGGTCCCACGCTGAAGACTTATTGAAGGAGATGTTCACTGCTAAGTGCGTGGCAGTCTCTGCTTATTCTTAATGACAAATTATTAATATAATATACAGAAATACATCATTTCAACAGCTCCTTGTTTTTTGCCACTCTCTCTGGTCTTGTCCTTGTAAATTCAATTTCACAGGCACAATCTGTAACGCAGCAGGTGCCAAGTGTAGCCTTCTTGTTTCATAGGATCCAACTAACTGTCTTTGTGGGATTCATTTAAAGAGTAGCACAGGCAGCAATGAAAAAAACCCTGTGTTTCTGCTATACAAAAAAAAAAAAAAAAGATGGTTCTCTGTTAGCCTGACCTTGTAGCTTGTTCCAGGGTTGTTAAAGACCACCTACTACCATGCTTCCATGCAAGTTCATTCTGAAGTCTTCATGAAGTCAATGAAGAAAATTGTGTTATCAGTGAGCGTGGCCTTGCTTTTGGTGGTGAAGTTTTGTAGGTCAAGCCCAGATACTTAATGGTGCTGAAACCAAAGGAACTTGGACATCTGAATACCTTTGAGGATTTGGACCTCAGTTCCTTACTGCAGTCTGCTATTAAGACTCCAGAGCTTGGGCTATTAATTACTCTTTTACAGATTATCTGTGCCTTATACTGAATTAATTGACCTATGTGCATGTCCTAGTCCTGCTGTAGGGAAAGGAGCTACCTAGCTTGTTGCCTCATCACTTGCTCTTGATTTTTAGAGCAGATGCAGGCTAGTAGTCATTCTATCCTGAATAATCTCATGCAGGTTTCCCTGGGGAAAGCCTTTGTGTAGACACACATCCATGATATGTCTGCATGACAGAAACTACCCCCACAGAAAATTCACTCTAATTGACATTGCAGTAGTGATCAAGAAGGGCTGGGTGATTGGTGGGACTGAACTGCATTTTGCCGGTGGGATGGCTGTGCAGCTGGAGTTCACATCTGCAGAGCTCAGATGCAGAGATCTGTACATGAAGTTGGCAGAAGAAGGAGGGGTGAGCACAGCTGAGGGTGCCAACATAATTAAAGCTGAAGAGAAGTGCAGGGCCAAAGAGAGAAGTGACTGTTTCCTATCAGCACCCTGTGCTCTGCACCCGAGCA
This sequence comes from Rhinoptilus africanus, assembly GCA_013400135.1. Taxonomy (NCBI): domain Eukaryota; kingdom Metazoa; phylum Chordata; class Aves; order Charadriiformes; family Glareolidae; genus Rhinoptilus; species Rhinoptilus africanus. The sequence continues at coordinate 15,116 of VXBO01015132.1, forward strand.
ACAGTTGAAGCAGGATCTGCTCTGAGCAGGGATTTGCATCAGGGTGGGAACCAACAGAGAACACAAGGGCTGCTTTAAATTTGGAGGCAAAATTTTGAGCTTCAGAGTGTTTGACTGCTGTGATTCAGGTCCCATAGCAAGACCGCTGCGTTCCAGTGTGTGACAAGGCATGGGCACCCTAAGGAAGCTGTATGCCAAACAAGGAGCACCCAAAAGGCAGCCAGCTGGAAGCCTGCAGACACAGGAGTTTGTTGCAATCTCTTCTCCTCTCTGTAGTGCTGGTGATGGACTTGGGGCTTTAGACAGGCACTTCCAAAATCCTCTCCCAAGAAGAAGTGCTTGTGGTTATTTTGAAGTGAGCAAGCAGAAAGCGTGCTTTTGAAGTCAGAACAGTAGCAGGAGAGGGAAGCTGCTGTGCTGCAGTTCAGAGCCTTTTATTCAGCAAAGTAATGGTCAGCACACTCATCTTGGAGACCTATGTAGGGAATGCAAAAGGCCCTTCAGCCATGAGAACTAGTATATGTACCAGCCTTGCATGTAGATAGATGTGCTGATGGAAGTCACTCTCTGGGGTCACACACATTTTAATTGAACGATAGCATGTAAAATAGAAGAGAGAGAGCAGAACACCCCAAGCCCCAGGTTTCCGAGGTGTTTGGCTTCAGAATGGCTCATCTGATGCATGAGTTACTCCCTGCTGCTCTTGAGGGGCAAAGAGTGCAGGAAGTAGGCTGCATTAATCACTGGAGGATGTGGCTGTAACAGTGAACAGTATTTGGTCTCCAATCTCTGCTGCCAATATTATTTCCTTTTTTTAAAAAATTACAATTAGTGCCATAGACAACATTCCTAAATACCCCAGAGAGCACTGAGTCTTTGCCTTTTATGCTTTAGTGACTCTAGCCATAATGTTAAGAGAAGTAGTGTGGCACAAATGTTCCTCTGCTAACCTTTTTCAGGAGTATCCTAGATTCAAGCAGCAGATATTGATGGTGGTGGTCTACAAGTGAGTGATAAACATTAATTGCTTCTTAGGTACCTGGTTACATGTAAGACTTGACTATTTTAGCCTTAGTGGGAGGAGAATGGTTTTATGACCTTATAATAGCGGTTGTGTGAGGTTAACAGCAAGACTTATTAAGTCATTTCTGATAGCAGTTTCCTTTTTTTTACATTGCTAAATTAAAAAAAGAACACTTCAGCATGTTTTATAACACAGCTTTAAATAAACAAACAGACAAACCTGATTGCAAGGGATGGTCCAGAGGTCTCTGCTACCAAGATTCATGGTATCTGAAGTGCAGCTGGGGAACTAAAGAAAGCTGATAGTCTGGTGAAGAGTGGATTGGGCAGAGTACACAGAGGCGATACTTAGGAATGTCTGTGGGTGATGATTAGACAAGCTTGGAAGATGTGAGAAAGATGAGTGAATGACCAAAATGGTAATGGTATGCTAACATGCTGCAGTATATCCTTGCTGCCTGTTTCTCCAATGGCAGTGAAGCGCAGCTCCATTCATATCTACCCTTGTGCATCTTCTGTTTCTTCTGTCTTCATTTCGAGCTCCTTCCATGATGCTCTCATAACACCGTTATCTTTGATCATTTTCCCAAAGACTGGGATGTTCAGGAAGTCTGAAGGGAGTTACTTCCCCACTACCAATGAATTTCAATGTTCCTGACAATCCCACCCTCACCTTTTTAGAGTGGTTTAGCTGCCCATCTCACCTGGGCTACCAGTTTTGTTTTCAGGGTCTGTCAGCACCTACTTCCCTGTGATTTTGGTCACTGATTACTGTAGCAGCCCTGCAGCTAAGTCTAGATGACAAGGCACAGAATAGTGGCATTGTGCTTACATTCAAATTTCCCCACAGGAGGAGAGCTCAGGCTGGGCCTGGAGAAACTGCTGGAGGACATCTTGGTTTTCTTGGTTTTGGGACACACTTGAGAAACCAGGAGCTGAAGGAGAGATGTGCCTGTCAAGTCCTGAACTTTTCTGTATCAGAGAGAAGTTGGAGGCAGTCTTTTGTCTTCCTGTTGGGGTTTTTCTCTGATAATCCCTGGTGCATCCAGGCAACTGGTTTATTTGGTTTTCTGAGGAGAGAGGCTTTTTGCTTGCATGGCTCACATCAAAAGAATTGCACTCAGAAGATGGCTGTCAGCAGTTGCTTGGGACCATTGACCTATGCGATGTTTTATAAACAGTAAAAAACACGCCTGGCTCTGAAGTTTACATACTTTTCCCAGAAGCAGGGCTTTCATGTTGCTTTCTTTTGGGGAGGAGGGAAATCGTTCCCCCCAGCACCCAGTGGTCAGATTATCAGCTGGCATAAATCATTACCACTCCAGTAATGTCGAAAAGAATGATGTCTAAACCACGCTCGTTTACCATCTGTCTCCTTTGTTTTCTGCGTGGGTCTCTCAGGGAGGGGCTGCAGGTCCGCTGAGGGAAACGAGCTCATAATGGGAGGTGCGTGGGCACCTCCTCGGTCCTGTCTGCTCTTTACTGCCTGCCATCACTGTTAAACGGCTTGAGATTGCCCAGATGTTTTCTGGGCTTGGAGCCACTGGAATTTTGATTGCAGCTGACATGCTGGGCTGCTGCGGCATCAGGTAGCCTGCGTCTGAAACGCGGTGAGAAGCACTGGCATGACCTCTGAGGCCGGAGGCGTTATTGTGCTGGCTTCTGGGATATCTGGAAGATGGGCTCTTATTCTCCTGGTAAGAAAGGGTCCTGCCATCCTCAGTGTCTAGAGAAGGTGGAGGGATGATGGGCTTTGCAGTGCATGTGCCTGTTAGATTATTAGGCCTTCTGGTCTTTCTGAATTTAGGGAGATGAAAGAGTAAGCATATCTTTGATCACCCACAGCACGGCTGTGTGGTAGATAGGAAGCACATCTCATGTGGACTTTGTGGGTTGTGCTGCCATCATGAGTGGTAGGAGGAGAGCAGAGAAACACAAGTGCTTCTGCCATGGGCGCTTGTCTAAAAAGCAGGCCTGAGCAACAGGGATCTGCTTCTTTTGTCTGCATGACATAGAAGATTGCCCAGTGCGGAATGCTTACTCATGGTCATGGCTTGTGCTTTCTGCTTTTGGTTGCTCTTTGCGACCAGGGACAGGCACAGATGAAGAGTTACCCAATGCTTTTTACTGTGGCAACAGACCATAGAATTTCTTGAATCCATCAAGAAGAGGAGACCGCTGGCTGTTGAATGTGCCACTTTTCCTTCCCAGTCTCATTTTCATCAGTGGACCTTTTAGAAAGTACTACATGAGGTCTTTATCACCACTCGTTTTAGAGGGGTAAATGAAGGCATTGGGGTTTACTCTGGGCAATGTTTGGCACTTCTCCCTGGAGGCTGCAGGACTCCCTGATGCAATCCATGAAGTCTCTTTTAGCATTTAAAGCTTTAAATGGCTTGGGGTCTGGCTGCCATGGAGACATGATCTCAGCCATCTGACGCACAGTGTTTGAGCTCAGACAGGGACTTGAATCAATGGCTCCAGAAAGGAGGCAGCAGGGCATTATCAATGCAATGTTTTCAACTGTAATCCCTCCCTGTTGGCCTACAGAACATGCTTTCTTTGCAGCGACCTGGGAGGACTATAGTTCTTATAGGCTTTGTCTGGATAGGGTGTCACTGCATTTATATTTTTGCAGCAGCTTGAACTGTGACTGAAGTTTCACCAGGACGCATTATTTATACATGGGAACACCAGTGCAAAATGGAGGGAGGGAGGTGTGAATGTTTTTGGAAGCTGCAGATGGGGATTTTCAAATTATTAAGAGATCTGGGGGATCATCTTCCACTGGGACTGCAGTAAGTAGTGGGCACTGAAGTTCATTAGTTCTTTTGGGAAGAAGTCTCCCTTGCAATCTTTGAAGAAAATTCTCCTCTGACTGCAGCAGCTGTATGGGCTGAAGACACTTCATTTTGCACTGAATAATAAGCGAAATATTGCTGATAGTGTGACCCAGCACCCAGAATGCAAAATGCATGGGTTGTGGCGTACGGGAGAAACACTTAATGTGCATGCAGTGTGACACAGCTGTAGGGCAGCATTGCTGTCTTGCTGAAGTCTCCAGATTTTATGACCAACTCTCAAGTCTAAAATTTTAAGAATTTTTCTGGAGACAGCCCTTATCTTTCCATTTTACATTTTTCACCATGCTCAGAGACAAAGCAAGGTTCTAACAGGTGAAACATGTTATGCTTCTGAGTATCTCCCGGCACTTTCCAGAGCTGTATTTTAGCCAGATCAGCTTCTTTGTTGAGACAGATGAGATGGAAATCATGATTTTTGTTTTCCCACTTGTGTGTGCTCAGATGACATAGCTTTCAGGCTCTTGCAGTCCACTCTTATCTTAGTGATACTCATGAGAGGTGTGTGAGTAACATTTGGGAAAGCTGTTTGATGTAGTCATTCGTAATGGTAGTCACAACAGAGATCTTGAAACAAAGGACCCTGTGTTTTTTACCAAGAGAAGCCACAGTAACAGGTTTCAGTGTAAATGAAAGTTGTATTGCCTTCCATCAGAGATGACTTGAAAATAAAGTACTTTGATGGTAATACTGCAGATGTCTGCAGGAAACCCAGCACAGCCTTGAACACTGTAGTTAGATAGCTGTGCAAAAAAGTACATGAAGGGAAGAGCTAATGTGCAATACTTCTATTTAAGATAGAGGGAGGAAATAGAAATTGTGATAGCATGCTATTTCAAGTAATAATAGAAAGTACTTGATGTTTACATGGTGAATGGATCAATACTAATTCTGTAGTCAGGGCACATACAGTAGTTTGGATTATACAAGTGATAGATGCACTCGGTATAGCTGAAATTTCCACCCTGCAACATTTATTTCTCACTGCGTGTTAGATGGAATTTTCCACCCAACTATCTGAAAGGATTTGCATAAGAATGGTGATAGAGCAGTATTCTTTAATGATGTGCTTTTCTTTGTTAAACTTCAAAAATGTCTACGATGCATGATGAGGTTCGGATGAATTGCCAAGCTAATGCTTTTATATTTTCTTTAAAGAGCTTATCTTCACTGTGTTGTGGGAGTTACTTTATATTGTTGTCATAAAGGCAGTAGCAGTAAAGCCGACTTTGTAGCAACCCTGGTAGGTGCCCCCTCCTCCTTTACCTTCAGGTCTTCAGTACTGCTGAAGGAGACAGATCACAACACCCCTTACCCAGCACCTGTTTGTCTCACGGTTAGCTCATTTGTACAGCTTCTCTGATGCTATACGTGGCATTACTCATGGTTGCACTGTGTCATTTTACTTTCAAACAATGACCCTCTTGGTATTTAACCTAGATCAGCCCAGGTTGCTGCAGTGTTTGTTGAAACTGGGTCATAACCAAGCTCTTCCCAGAATGACGTCTTGATTTAAAAGACAGTCAGGATTAAAGCAAATGTGGAAATCTTCTGCCAGTGGTGATTTTTACAAAATGATAGAGAAGACCCTTTTGTCTTGTTCTTCATCCCCTTCCAACAAAAGTCTAATTCTTTAGAATATGAGGGAAAACTTGCTTGAAATTGGTGAGTTTTAGGAATGCAACCTGATGAGAAGCAATATTTCCTTACTTGGCCATTGGTCCACTGAGTCACCTTCTAACCTGCACTGTAGTGAAGCTATTCAGAAACCTCCACAGCAGGAAAAATAAGCAAGACAAGTGACTGCAAGGTTTGTCATCAAATACAATTGCATGTAGGGTACAATGATTCGACTTACATGATAGCTATTAGACAGAGTGGGGCTAATCCTGCCCTGAATCGAGACTTCTGTAGCACACTGTGAGTGTTACTGAGGAACGATTTGGATTTTGTTGGGTTTGCTTTTTTTTTTTTAAAAAAAAATTATTTTTGCCTTTACTGATAATAGGCATTAATTGGAAAGAAATTTTAACAGATACAATTTTTTCCCTAATGATTTGAGGCTCTGCTCTGATATTGGACCTCACATGTAAAATTCACTTGCATTTTATTTTGCTTTTGCTTCTGAAAGGATAATGAAAGCTGTGTATCCTGCATATATGTGAGCCCAGTGCACCCCCTATGTGTGCCTTATTAGTCAGTCACTTCCAGAGAACAATTACTTACCTTCCTGTGCTCTGCTGACTTCTTCAGCTTATCTTCATAAGTCCCTCAAACTCTAGGAAAACTCAGTATAGTAAGAGCAGAGCATAGGTATCTGAGCTGAAAGAAGGGAGGAAAATTTTTATATCAAATCTCTTTCAAAACAAACATCTGATGCAATGTCTACAAAAATAAGTAAATAAAACGCAAAACCTGCACAGTGAGTTCCTTCGTTATAGCTGGAGGAGGTGATGTTTTACTACAGTGCAGTACTGCACGTGTACAGATCAATATAGATATTTATGTATGCATCTACAGCTACACCCGATATGTATATATTTTTATTGACACTTATAATGTGATATCACGGGATAACTCAGCCTAGAAGGAACCTAGGGAGGTCTCTAGTCCAAACTCCTGCTCAGAGTAGGCTCACCATGAGATCAGACCATGGTGCTCACAGTTTTATCCAGCTGGGTCTTGAAGACCTCCAAGGATGGAGGCAGCACAACCTCCCTGGGCAACCTGCTCCACTGGCTGCCCATCTTTAGGGGAAAAAGTGTGTCTTTATCTTCAGCCTGAACCTCTATAGTTGAAACTGCTGATGCTGCTATCTCCCAGCCTCCTACGTGGCACTGCTGGGAGGGGTCTGTCCCTGTCTCATCAATCCTTTCCCAGCAGGCACTGTGGTGCTGTCAGATGCCTTGAAGCCATCTCTGCTTCAGGCTGGAGCAGCCCTCGCCCCACAGCCTGAACATGCAGGGCAGTGTCCAGCTCCACCAACTTGGTGGCGTTCCCTGAATCCCATCGGTTTGTTGACATCTGTCCCAGCAGGGTCCCAAAACTGATGAGACCTGATGAGTCTTCTCCAGTCCCATGCTAGCATCACTGATGGCATAACTCCAGATCTCTGAGTGGGTACTACTCTGTCTTGTCTATAGCCCCTTACCACAACATGACCCTTGTTCTGCTTCTGGAAACGTTTCATGATGGTGGCACAATATGTTTAGATTTGATATCCATTACATGGTTTTGAGAAGGGAGGATATGGTAGCTACACAGCCTCTTGTTAATGGGACTGTCACTAGGACATACATGAAGATGACCTGATGGACTGGCCAGTCTGGAGGAGTGGATACTCACACAGTCACTGTACTCATGCTAGAGCTGAATGTATGTGGAAAGGATCAAGAGGCCAGCTTTAAAACACAAACACTTCTGTGTGGTTGAGGGCTATTTTACATTTTTTAAATTTTTTAATTTATTTTTTTTTTAACCAAAAATATGTGGAGCTGGTTCCTGCAAATCTCTTTTGTTCGTATGACCAAAAAACTGTGTCTGTGTCTTGGCTCTTTCACCACTGCCCACTGCTGGTGTGCCCGTCCCGCAGTGATGCTCTGTGGCATCAGGTGAGGCATGCAGGTACTGGGATAGCCATCTTTTGCAGTGGTGTGTCCCAAGGTCTCTATCTCGTCAGATGTCACAAGTAATGACCAACCAGTGTTGCTAGGTCTGTCTGCTGTAATGGCAGCACGCTTAAAAAATCTACCTATCTTCAAAGAGCAGCTAGCATGAGGGTATGTGATGAAGCTGCATGTGCGTTTCTTGCTGTATTTTACACTCCACTCTTAGTTGCTATTCTGCTACAGCCCTGTCTGACACCTCAGCATGCCAGCTGTACTCACTTTACACAACAACCGAATCCCCAATTAGTGCAATTGATGTTATTTTGCCATTTGCACCTGTTTTCTGGCTAGAAACTTGCAGGCCTCCCCTTTCCCCTCTGGTGCCGGGTGGGCCTGGGCCAGAGGACCCTGCAGTGGCTGGGGAGCCCCAGCCCCAAGTGTTTCTTTTGTGCCAGTGTCCCGCTGCCCACGGCAGGTGAGCAAATACCTGTTTTGTGGCACATGAGAGGATGGTAGGTCCCAGGCTGAAAGGCAGTTGCTTCAGATGTAACTGGTGTTAACAGGGAGCAGTGTTTTAACTGGGTACATTTATGTGGCGTTGGGTATGACAACCTCAACCTGGTGTCTCTTTGCTTTCTGGATTTTATGTCTGCTGTACATGTTATTTTAACTTGGGTTTTGTGTTTAATTAACCTGTGTGGTGAGACTGAGAAATACCTTCTGCCTTTGTATTGGCAGAAGATGTGGTATTTGTAAAGCTATTACGGTGAAGATAAAGCTTTATAACAGTGCAGGAAATAAAGCCCACAAAATTATTTGAGAAGCCACACTATCCAGGATAAATGTTACAGGAAGCATTAACCTTCCATAAAAATTCCTTTGCCAGTGAGGAATTTAATACACAGCCTTTGTGAGAGAGGATATTATACCTCAATCATGTTCTGAAATGCTTTATTTAAGAATTAGAGGAAACCCTTGTTTGAGGAAAAGCTTGGTTTTCTGCAGTTTAGGCCATTTGCATTTACATATTTTAAATGTTTTTTAAACAATGATGCTTAGTAGGTTGTAGATGTGTAAATAATATTTATTATTTATAATATTTATTTATTATACTTATTATTATTTATCCTGTTTTTATACATATAATTTTTTTTTCTTCCTCTCTTTCTATGTGTACAGCAATCTCCTGTGTATTTTTTTTCTGTAATATGCACCTGGAAGAGGATATGATCACAGCTGAATTGTACAAGCCTGCTTCTAACTACATTAAAAGACACTGAGGTTTTTATCATGACAGTTTGGAACCATAATTCTTTTTAGCTGAAAAAAGAAAAAAGAATTCCTCAATTTTTATTCCTGATGAGAGGCATTAGCTGGGCACTACTGGAGACCTTAGCTGTCTTCTGGTTTGTTGAGGAAGGGGTGGTGCCACTGCCTTCCCCTCACACCCTTACTGCCCCTTTCCAGCAGTGTGTTCAGCAGGGTCGTGGCGCTGGCACCACCAAGGCTTGGACCTCCTGTCCAGGGTGAGGACCTCCTGACAGAGTGAGACAGAGGCTTCCAACGTACCTCACCAAATGGTCAGTAAATAGAATCATAGAATTGGTGAGGTTGGAAGGGACCTTTAAGATCATCAAGTCCAACCATTAACCTACCCTGACAAAAAAAACCCACCTCTAAACCATGTCCCTAAGCACCTCATCTACCCTTTTCTTAAACACCTCCAGGGATGGGGAATCCACCACCTCCCTGGGCAGCCTATTCCAATGTTTAATAACCCTTTCAGTGAAAAAATGTTTCCTGATATCCAGTCTAAACCTGC
>VXBO01015132.1:24853-41484 GCA_013400135.1 Rhinoptilus africanus
GAGAATGCTGTGGGAAATGGTGTCAAAAGCTTTGCAAAAATCCAGGTAGATGACATCCACAGCTTTTCCCTCACCCACTGAGTGGGTCACCTTATCACAGAAGGAGATCAGGTTTGACAGGCATGACCTGCCTTTCATGAACCCATGCTGGCTGGGCCTGATCACCCTGCTCTCCTGCATGTGCCGTGTCATGGCACTGAGGATGATCTGTTCCATGACCTTCCCAGGCACCGAGGTCAGACTGACTGACCTGTAGTTCCCTGGATCCTCCTTCCAGCCCTTCTTGTGGATGGGTGTCACATTTGCCAACCTCCAGTCAGCTGGGACCTCCCCGGTTATCCAGGACTGCTCATAAATGATGCAAAGTGGCCTGGTGAGCACTTCCGCCAGCTCCTTCAGTACCCTTGGGTGGATCCCATCCGGCCCCATAAATGGTATGGTTGCTTCACCAGCTGCAGTTTGGTCTGGGCTGGAACCAATATCTAAGGTGCAAGGTTTTCCTTTCTCATGTCTAACTGCCAGAGTGGTCTGGTTTGAGACTCCAGTTACTTGTGTGTAATCAGAACAAACTTGGCATGGTTTTTTTCATTTGTTTTGGATGACTGGACCTTGATATCCAGCTCAGTGGCTTCTCTTGCTACATTTGGCTTGGCCTGTAGTGGCATTAGTGTCGTGTGAAGTCCTCATATGACACAAATGTGTTTTGGATCAAGATAGTTTGAAGAAAGAATTTTTTTTGAATATTTTTTTCCTAGTCTTTCTATTTTTGAAGTCTGGAAAAACTTGCTCTGTTAAGTCTCACTGCTATTGTCTCTTGAATGCTATAGGCTCATTTAGCTTGCCCTCCTTCACAGGACTGGTCAGGCAGTATTGTCTTCTGATTTCAGGCTCAGATTTGATTCAGAAATGGCTGATAAAGACTGTAGCTTTTGGAAAGGCCTTCCCGTAATGATTCTAAGGGGTGGAGTCTCACTTGTGGGAGACTCTGGAATACTTCTCGCATAAAACATTTCTGTGGTGCACCAATTCTACCCCCTTACTTTTGCCCAAAAGAAAAAATGCACATCTCTCTGATTCCCAACCGTTTTTCATAAGATGTGTCCTCTGATGGCAAAACAGTTCTTTAGTTGGTAAATGTTAAGAGCTGTCTGTCCTTGGTACGTAGTTAGAACAAACTACAGGTAAATGCTTACAAATAATGATCTGTCTTGACCATTGTATGAAGCTTTCCAAAAACAGTTGTCTATAAGTAAAAATAACCCTGATCTTGTGTATTAATAGAATAATGCTTCAGATCTTCTCTTCTGGTGCACTAGAACTAAAAATGAAAGGTGTAAAATACTTTCAGAAGAGTCTACTGGTCTTGGTCTAAAAATACTCGAAGTCTTTTCCAGGTACCTACTTTTTGAAAGAATGATGAGTACCCATCTTCGGAAAATTGAGTGATTTTTATGATGGTTTAAGTTTGACAGAAGTTGATGTAGTCTTTTTCAATGTCTTGGCTAGCTTCTGTATTAGTATGTTATCTTGCAAGCTGTGCACCATAACATGACCCATCTCTCTGCTTTTTTCCAGTTGATTTTACTGTTTTTGAAGTGAAGAAGGTTTGCAGTAGATGAGTTGTTAACATCAGTGACTGAATGCATATGGTCTGTTCAAAGTATCCCCACAACCCTCCATGAGATTTCTGTGGAAATAATAATAATTGATATTTCATGTATTTATCACTTGGTATGAACTGCTTGTCTTGCTTGAATGCCTAGAGGCTCTGATTGAAATTTCCCTGTGTTGTGCAAGGTACTGTACAGATGGAGACTATTAGACATCCTCTGTACCTAAGAGCTTGCATTCAACAGAGACAAGACAGATAAAGGATAGGATGAACAAACACCAGAGAGGTTTGCCTTACTCTGTTTTTTGCGTGCTGCCCTTTATCACTCTGCTATCTTCCAGAAGTACATTAAGTTATGTGATTAGTACTCATTGTGTTCAGTTATCTATATTTCTTTTCAAAGAGAAAAATTCACAAGCTTCTTGGAGTAGGATTTTAAACACACTTCCATATTGATCCCTGTGCCGTTTGCGTGTGCCCGCAGTGGCAAGGTCAGAGAAAGGTTCTTGCCATAGGGAGGCTGAAGCAGGATTTTTGCACCAGGCAATCTGCTGGGTACCTGGGGCTCCACAGATCAAGGATGCAGTCTCCAGACTTTGCTTATAACCTTGATTCTGCTCTGTGAGAAGTCATACTGGTGAAAATAGGGGAGGGTGGGCATGCTGTGTTTGTGGGAGACTACATGGCAGGGGAGCATGGTTTCACCACGTGCTGTGTATCCACTCCTGGGGAGATTTTGTGCTGGGTGTGCTTGGTTGCTAGGATCTGGCCATTTCCTGAGGGTAGGGTGTCCCACTCTTCCAAGCTGTTGTGCCTCAGCCTGGTGGCCCGCCTGTGGCACCAGCTGATAGTTGCAAAATGACTGTGCTGTCTTTTGATGTAACCAGCTTGACATGTTATTTTGTGAAGTTTTTCTCACTTTCACTGAGCTGTAGACACTGTCTTTTTCCTTCTACTTTCTTCATACAGACAATCAATCCCCTCCTTGCTCAGATATAGAACCAGGACCCCCAGCTGTCTTTGTACCAGGGCGGGGATCTGGAGACATCCACATTACTTAAGCCTGTTCTTTCCCAGTGCTCTGCCTTTGCATGCGGTTTTGATTTACCGATTACCTTTTCAGGCTTGTAACAAGTAGGCATCCCAAAGCCTTTTAGACACACTTACTCCCTGCTTCAGATAGTCCAAGAGGTCATGTACAGATTGAGACTGAACAGTGAAACATCTGCATGTGCTTAACCTTGCTTCACTTTTGGCATTGCTCTGAGTGTTCTTTGGGCTTTGATCAGACCTTTTTAATCAGTCCAGGATCTTTCCTCTTCCTCAATATCCTTGTATGTACCTACCTCCAGAGTCTGCAGTCTCCTCATATTCCTGAACTCAGCTTTTGCTTCTGCCTTTTCACTCTTAATCTAAAATGGCCAGTAAGAACTAGCATGTTTTTATAGCTGTAGGTCCTCTTTATCAAAGGGACTCTTGGTTAGTAAATGAGACAATCCATACACCCTCAGGAGCTGATCTGTTTGTTAGACTTGAAAAACTGGTTCATCTCAAAAGTAGTAATTTCTTTGTGTGAGGGGCTCTGTCTGAATGGCATGGGTAATTAACTGTTTAAAGAGAGGGCAAATAAGCCCTGCTTTCACAACAGAGTTTGCAGTATTCAAAATTGATCCATGGTACATAGATTCCCACATCATGGCACTGGGCTTTTGAGTCTCCAGCCACTGCCCCATTAACTGTTTCCTAGCATCCTTATCTCATGAGATACATATTTTTCTGTCCTCTGAGTGCTAAAAAACAGCACAAGTTTCAGGCTTCTGAGCAGTTTCTAAATTGAGCGTTAGATATTTTTATCAAATACTAGAGTCAAACTTAAATCTTTCACTAGTAGACTGAAGCCTCTTAGGAATGAAATTTACAATACCAAGATATCTTTATATGCATATATCCCTTACTATAGTATCCTAACTAGAAGCTGCTATACTTCATTTTATTTGGTAGAGCTTTCTGGTGAATTATTTTCTTTCTCAGTAATTTCTCCGTTTAGGAAGCCTCCTGAGAAATCTTTACTGTATTAGCTTCAGCTTTGCTGCATCTTTATCTTTAAATAGCTCTTTTAAATTTGCTTAGGCAAATCTGGGGTTTCGTCTGTCTTCAATGGTATTAAAATAGTATCTGAAGGGGGTGTCACCTGGGTAAGAAGACACACCACTAGACGATACTATAAATGAGAGACAGATGGATTGCTGCTCAGAGACAACAAGATTATGGGTAGAAACCTGTTTACCTTCTGCAGTAGAGCCGCTGAGCTGAACAAGTCATCAGAACAGAACTGAGCTGAATAATGCATATCTCTACCCGTCTCTAATTCTCTGAGCTGGAGAAGAGTTACTTACACCAAAACTCCTCTTCAGCATGCTGGCCGGGTTTTCTATCTGGATTTGAACGCTGTAAAGCACCTTTGGTTTGAGCTTTGCTTTGACGTTTTTGCAAGTGCAGGCATGTTGTTGGCTAGCTAACAGGACTCCAGCCTTTTCGCAAAGACTGTCCTTTTCTTAAATTAGCAGCACATACCTAGTTATTTGCTTGAAGTGGATGGTTTCTCCCCAGCCTGTCAGAATGGTTCTTCTCCACAGTCTTTGTGTGCCACTGGTAAGAGCCAGGAGGACTTGCAGACCACAAAGTGGAAGTTAACTTGCATGAAATTTGGTATCAAGACCTGACGTGGTCACACAGCCACAAAAACAGCAAAAGCAATACCTGATAGGGCTGCTATGGTGGAGGCTACACAGCTGTTATTGTTGCCTTTTTCTTTTTTTCCTGAACTGACTTTTGAGCTCTTGAGCATTCTGGACTGAATGTTCGTGCACAGCTTTTTCTTCCTATGGGTGAAGAGATTGGAAGATTACAGTCATATAGGCTGTTTTGGGGCCTAGATTTTGCCAGGTAGTAGACTTTGTGGCCAAAGCTAGGCCTGTGTTTTTGTCATTTCAGCAGAAGAGGAACAGGGATCAAGTTGCATATCACCTGGAGGATTTTTTTGCACTCACCCATTTGANAAAGACTTGTGCTTTCTCATGGTAAATGCTTGTCAAGCCTCCTGAGGTAAGTTCCCCAGCATTTACTTGAAGATTCCTCATTTCACAGGTGATTTGTTTTTCGTTCTGATGAAGGGGTGTTTTCCTATCTTCCTGCACCCCAAGCGTTTTTGCATTTCCCCAGGGATTGTTTAGTTTGAATAGATAATTGTACCACTAGATATTCAAAGATCTTTGATTCTGGTTTTGAGTGTGGTAGAACATGGGGTCTCAGTAGGATGGTGTGGTCTAGAGTACCTTATGGCTATGTTGTGTGGTAGCTTTGTAGCGGTTTTGTACTGCTTGATTTTAGTTTACACTCATTCTGCGTTTATACTGTGATAAAAGGTGACTGGAAGTCCCTATGTTATTTCTTCTACATCATTAATTATTGTACACACACACACATGTATATAAATATAAACCCAACGTGATTGTGCCTGTCCTTAGTTGAGTCTGTTCTGTGGCTGTCATATCCTTTCCAGTCTCCTCTCATAAGCAGCTTGTTTGCTGTGCTTATTGCCAGTCCCTTTTTGGTTCAGATGTCTTGAGAAGGGTGTCTGGGATGGGATGCAGGTTTGGCATTGACACATGGTTTATTTCCCTCCAGTACTGGCCAGAGCCCCTGTTTGGATCTAGAGGATTTACAGCCTCTGGCAGGGAATGAATGTATCTGTTACATCTTCCCTGAAGTAACATTTACAGATGGGCTGATGTTTTTGGCACACAGGGGAAGGACGCAGAAGACCCACCAGGTTGGCGGTGCCTGACACATGCGCCCGGTGAGGTTTTGGCTGCTGGTGGTGCAGCCGGGGCAGCGGCACTGAGCAAGCGGTGCCCCGGGAATAGCGGGGACGTCGCTCTGCCAGTTAGTGGGAAGCTGTGCCTGCCTGCAGAAAACAAACACGGGAGATGTCAGTGAGTCTTTCGGTGCCACATGTTCCTCTCAGGCTGGGGACCGCTGGAGGCAGTTCAGCGTAGCTGGGGCTGAACTGTCCTTTAAAAATCAGCCTTCAGTGCGCTTCGCTCTCCTCATAGGCTGTGGCATCCTCTGCTGAAAGCCCCCGAGGCTCTGCTGAGCTTGATGGACAATTCCTTTTCTTTCTTCCCCTTTGTGCTCTCTCACAAAGAGAAACTGCTTCTCTTCCAGGGAGAGTGAGGGAGGCAGGGANAGAGGTTCAAATCTTGGCATAGATAGTACTCAGCTTGTGGTAAGGTGATAAAGAAAAGTCTCTCAGTGCTTAGCAGATTTGCAGATACCTGTGTGACTATGAAGTGAAAGTTCAGGACAGTCTGTACTGTCTGGTCTGTCTTTCTTGTCAGGATCTACTATTGCGGTGGTCTCCAGCAGACAGGTCCTCACGTGGAGAACCTCATGGAGAAGGAGCACCATGGGATGCACACCTCTCCTAAGTTTCAGTCTGCTTTTGTATTATGTGAGGGAGAGACAAGTAGGAAGGGAAGTCTCTGTTTTGATGTGAAAACAGCGTTAAACTAGTTAATCGTGGGAGACCAGTGCTGGGCCTCAGTTACAGATGGATTAAGTATGTAGAGGCTGGACCACAGAGGTGAAAAAATGCACAAGGCATGGCCTTTCCACTTTGCGTAACCCATTTGAACATAGTGGTAATCAGAGAAAGTCAATTAATTGTGTAGAATTTTATGCTCTTTTCCCTCTGTTCTGCTCATGTGTGACTCCATAGGGTATGGCATCCAGGGACATGTTTTCAGAACCAAATCCTAGGAATCCTGTGATGAAATATGTCTTGAATCTCAAAGTGACAGTGCTGGAGGTGAGTCTGCAGCATCTCTCTTGGCACTGCCTGCAAGAAACATGCGCATTTTACTTGGAGTGGAGAAGTCCTTCTGGGCCTGTGGGCGCTGATACTACAGGAAATATCCTAAGACCTTCTTAGCTGTGCTTACACAGAGCACAGGGCCAGAGGCGTAACGCAAAAGGAGTACCTTGCAGGGCATTGAGCAAGTGCTACTAGTGTTCTCTGAATGGAGGAAGAGCTCAAAAAGTGGCTATGGTCATCTAAATTTTCTTTTCATGTTCACCAGGTCACACAATTCAAATAAGACACTTGATTTTCCTAGCTGTAGTAGAGGAAGTTCTTCTTAATATTGGAGTACCTTGGTATGTCTTCAAGCTGAATCCATACCCAGCAAAGAAGTGTTGTGATAGATTAAGATGAAATGCCAGTACACTTCTGTGGCCTCAGAAGAGCTATAAAGCCAAAGCTTTATATATACGTCCTTTGCCATACATACAGGTCCTGACCCCAACATCTGGTAGCTGGGAGCGTTTGTAGAGAACAGTGGGATCTAAAAATGTGCACAAGACGTTGTCCTGATGTAGCAACAAAGTGGACAGATTCTAGTGTTCTCACAGGCATGGAAGAAAGCAGAAACTGGGAGTAATGGAATAATTCTCCTTTTTAATGAGGTTTCCTCCAAAGTATTAGCCAAAGAACCCAGTTTACTGCTGGTGCAACCAAATGGGTGTCTTGACAAGAAGACACTTGTCTGGACCTGATGTGTTCCCTTTTGTCTTGTCAGAGGGCAGTGTGGTGCTGCTAGGGGTCATCCTGCTGATTCTTCCTGCCTTCTTGGCTGGTGACCACTAGTTGGTCTAATTCCCTGCAGAAGCAGCGATAGCTCACAGAGCAGCAGCGGTCTCGGCGCTGCCCCTAGCATGCCATAGTGCTAGGAGCACCTTGTATCTCTTCCAAAATGCACTGATCTTGCCCTTCACAAGAGAGGACATTACCGCCCCAGCGGATTCTGCATGTAAGGAAGGTGTTTTGCTGCCCAGAAGAATGTTTGCTGCACACTGCAGTCACGGGAGCGACAACAAGGCTGGTGACATGACCTCTCTCAGCCTGGGGAGAAAGACTGGGTGCAACCCCACTTTCCCCCGCCCTGTGGGGCAGCGTGGATCTGAGGTCCCACCCGTGGCTGAAACTCCACCGTAAGGGCCAAGCTGCATCTGTGCACCCACTGTCAGGTGTGGGATTGTCCAGGGGCAGGTTTTGTTGGAGAACACATCTCCAGCTGTTATCAGTGAGGTCTTTCTCTCAAAGCGAACATTAGGCAGCTATCAAAGTGCCGTTTGTGAGCAAGATTCATGAACTAATTAGTCACTAAGCCCATTAATCAGAAAGACTAGAAATAATTCAGGAGAATTCATGCTGTCAGCAAGGATGAGAAGAGCCCTCTCTATGACAGCTTACCTTGCATTTTGATCATTAGGTGATTCGGAGTTTAGCCCATCCGTCTTGTTTATCTGCCCTCAGGGGAAAATAATCCCTGCATCCTAGCCATCTCGACAAGTTTGAAATTCAAACATATTTTCAGTTCTGTCAGTAAAATATCAAATGGGCACATTTGGATGAGTATTGACACACAACAGTGCTAGTGTCTTTTTTTTCCAAATATATTGTCAACAAATCCCACCTTTGCCTGCTGCTGTCCTGCATATACTAGCTGAACACCATCTTAGGGAAAGTGAAGGGTGGAGTGCATGCACTGGTCCTTAAGAAACAGTTAAAATGAAACATGCTGATTATTCTTAGCAGCCTTCTCAAGACAAGCCAAAGGCATTCCCCAGTGTAACTCCACCTTCTTGTGTCTTGAGATTTATTTACATGTGCTTGAGCAAGAGATACATCTTAAAATAATCAAGCCAGTGTTTATTTTGGCTTTCCTTGCATCTTTTCCCCATGTCAGAAATCCACCCAGAGCCTGTGCAGTAAAATATTTCTTTAACAGATGCATACCACACTGTTGGTATGAAGTAGATTGGTCACTCCAGAAAGCGTACACTAACAAGGCAGTAACAGATGGTCTCAAATCTTGGTATAGAGTTGTTGTGGCTGCTGTTTTTCCATTAAGCATTAATTGCTGGAGGTGGAAATCATGCTTCTCAGTGTGCCAAAGCCCAGAGATGAGTCTCACTGCGTTAACTCCGACGCAGAGAGTGGAGCAGAGAAGTCTGTCTGGAAACCTGGATTGCCATGAATTTCTGCCCTTGGCCAGGAGGACTGTCTGTCATCTCCACTTTAGGAGTCACTGCCTGGGTTGCAGAGGAATTTCGAAGCAGGGAAGAGAAGGCTTACCAGGCTCCCAGGGAAAGGAAGCAATCTGGGAGGTAAAATGAGTTATCTCTTGAAAGAAAGTCTGCCTGAGAGGAACTGTTGGCCTGCTTGAGGTGAAGCAAACATGCAGTTGAAACTGAGGAGAGCTGATGTAATGGGAATGTGGGCCAGGCCAGGAGTATGCTTGGTTGTGCTCTAGAGATTCTGTGTTTTGTGGTTTTAATGTTACCAGGTGAAGCACCAGATCCTGAAGATGTGCGTACCAAGTTCCTCTTGTCCTGTGGAATGGCTATGTACAAATGTTCTCTTTTGCCTTTTTTTGCTCATAGAATATCTTATTTTTCCTGTATTATGTAAAACAAAAATATTATTTTTCCCTCTGGATTTATTTAAGAAAGCTAACGTACCAAAATCTTTAAAGAGCTACTACCACTTGTGAAAAAAGGAAAACATACTATTAACCCTGTACCTGACTACCTTATTGGTGGGAATATAGTTTTTCTCAATGCCATTTCTGTTTCTGCTCTCTCTTATGCTATTCTTATCACTTGATATACTTTCCTCATTCATTCTCCTATTTGGTCTTTGGTGTATCAGAAAATGCGATTCCTTAGGCTAAGCCTACCTACATAATTTAACCTGTTGCTCCTTAATGGGACCTGCAGCTCAGGGGTGGCATCTCTTTGTTGCATGTCCCTGTTGAGTGTGGAACTTCATCACCGTGGTGTTGCTCTTAACTTTATTATAGCTCTGGGTAGTGCCGTGTGGCTCTTCTGCCCCAGAAAGACTTCAAGCTTTAGCTGGGGCTAAATCTTCTTTACCTGTAACCTTGTTTGATTTTTCATATAAAACTGATTCCATGCAGTCCATATAAACATTGTCAGTGTGATTATATCTAATAAGGTCCAGATCACTTGCTAAAGTGATTCATAGCAGAGCTTAGGAAGCCAGACTTGGTATCCTGGCCATGTTCCTGTTTCTGCTGTTACATATTGCCTTCATCAGCTGCCTGTGCAGTATCACTTTTGGAGAACTTATCGTAACGTCATTACATTTTTCATCTGTCTTGAAGTCTTGATAGGTTCATCCAGTTTCATTTTGAGATGGTGGAAGAAGAACAAATCAAAAGCTTCTGACAAATATCAAAATGTCCTCATGTTGTCAGAATGAAATGTATCAGTGCTTCAAAAGGCAGGATAAAAATTTTATGTTTTGACTTTTTAATTTCATATTATGTGTTATAATGTAAAATAAAAAACTAGGTCAAAATTAATTTCATACTAGTACAAGCTGGTGGAGTTTTACCTGTAGGCTGTAATTTTTTTCAAAGTGAAATGTTTCATATATGTGTAAGAAGGTACTGTTCTCTTTTTTTTGTGATTCCTCTTACGAGTCTCATTATGCCTTTGTGTGATCCTTCTTTGTGCCATGCGTTACATTTTGTTAGTGTTTATTCATTGTAAAGCACGAATTCTGATAATCAGAAGTTTCCAAAGCATTCTTCATTTTTAGGATTATTTCTTCTCTCCTTTTTTAAAACCTCCCTAGAAATTACAGATTAGGTGAAACTTGGAAGATTCTCGTGTTTTGAAGCTTTAAGCAGTGCTGTTTGATTAGTTTTGGGCTGTCAGAGTGCAAACTGTCCAAACCAACGTCGTGACTGAGCTTTCCTGATGATACTGTAAATATGCATCAGTTCCCAGAGGTGCATAGCTCAGACCTCTTCACTGGTGAATAGGAAAACCCTGCTGCTGCTTCTGTTACAGTAAATTAGCAGGAGAAGGAAATTTGTTGAAGTAAAAGGAGAAAGAGAGAATGACTTGTAAGACTGATGATGATGGGGAAGAAGGAAGTGTAGAAGGAGAAAATATGCACAATTGGTTTTAATAAAATATAATGCTACTTAGAGCTGATTTTTACAGTGGAAGGACATTTAGCATCAATTATAGCAGAGGTGCTTTTTTAAAATTTATTTCAGTATTTGTTTAAGGTAACTTATAGTATTGCTTTTATTCCATTAGCAGCCAGTCCTTCCAGCTAGGTGCAACAGTCAGTCATTAGTGCACATTTTAACCATCCATCTTCAATTATCCATTAGTGCTTTCTCACACAGTGCGCAGAAGGCAAGCACTGATGGCTAATGCACATGCCATTGGTGGCACTTGTGTGGCCTTTCGTCTTTTCCTGTTAAGCGGTGGTTACCTACCCACCTGAAGTGTAAGTGTGTGCGGAATTCAGTGGAAGAAGACTGATACAGGCAGCCCATTCCAGCTCTGCTACAGGTGTTCTGGATGCCCTTGGGTGTCTCACTTACAGCCTCTGTGTGACACAGTCCCTGTCTCTTCAAAAGGGATGGTAGTATTTCCTTTGTCTGCTTGCCCTGAAAACTGTTCTTTTGCAAAGGCTACCTTTAAAAATTGTGGCCTTTGTGGAGCCTTAAAATATTATAGCATAAATAGGATTAGAAGAAAAAAATTGGTGAACCTAAGTTTCCACTTACAATAGTGGCTGTCCATTTCCCAAAGAAAATAAAGGCATCCATTTATTTGATCTTTAACTGAAGATTTTTTTCATTCAGTTTAAAATGTGAAGATTTTTGTCATGTTATGGAAATCTATTAAGATGACCAAATGACTGGCATATTTGGGTTCTGCATACTAGTTGGTCCAAAATCAATTCTGACTTTCCAGGTTAAAAGGTGATGACCTTTGTCTTACCCATGGAAATTTTTAGAGCAATACTCGTATTTTTCTTACTGTGAAACATACCAAGCATTATTTAAAGCTGTTAAGGAGATGAACAGTGTATCGGGACCATATTGCTCTCCTATCATCTGGCATAATGGTTTTCTTTCTGCCATTTAAGATTAAAACACATATGGAACTTGCTTTAATTTGTCACTTTTATTTTCTGAGTTGCTAAGTTCCAGCTTCAGCTGGGATGTCACATTAATTCTGTT
This sequence comes from Rhinoptilus africanus, assembly GCA_013400135.1. Lineage (NCBI taxonomy): Eukaryota > Metazoa > Chordata > Aves > Charadriiformes > Glareolidae > Rhinoptilus > Rhinoptilus africanus. The sequence continues at coordinate 36,602 of VXBO01015132.1, forward strand.
TAAATCTTGGGGAGCAAGCAGGTTGATTGGAGTTAACTGTGTACTATATAATGATTCTGAGCTTAAGCAGTGTTATCTCCAGCAAATGTCTTTGCTACAATAGTCATCTGTGTGGAGCCCTGGAGCAATTCTTGGTTTTTTTTACTCATATCACTTCCCTATCAAAGCTGCAATGATTAATATTCACAGAAAAAAAATACATTTTCCCACAGCAAATCTTCCTTTCTATTTCTATTTGGTGAGAACCAAGCCTTCTGCATACATTATATGGATCAGCCAGAACCAATCTGAGGAGCGAGGATGAATATCTGTGGAAGTGCTACAAATACATCACTCCGGTTTTCAAAAAAGAATTGTAAACACGCCCATATTCCTAGCACCCTCACCTTTTATTTTCTGAGGCCAAAATCCTTACTGGCTCTTTGCCTTGATTCTCCTATTAGCTGTGGTAATATAAAATCAAGAACAGTATACTTGAACAGTCTGTATCTCTGTCGTGTGGGAGTGAGGCAAGTGAAAATCGAATTGGCCCCCTTTGTCACCATCATAGCAATGCTGCTTTACATGGCCCTTTTGACAGACAGCAGCTACCATGGTGCAACCCCGCTTTAGCCGTATCTGGGGGTTTGGCCATGCATATGGTGTGACCTTGGCCCAGACACTGGCAGAACCAGTCAAGTCTTGTACCACTTATAAAGACACTGGTTTTCAAGAGCAGATGCTGACTGAGTTGCTCCCAACTGCTCCCTAGCCCTGAAAGTGCTCAGCACTTCTAAAATAAGACCAATCTAAAACAAGTGCCCAGATATGCATCTGAAATCTAAGATGCCCATTACTTAAAGACAGAGAAACAAAGCAGCCAAAACTTGGCTCAGGTGAATGAGCTGGTTTCCCAAAAGATGGTTTTAAAAGAGAGGGAGGCTTAGGCTGGTTTCACGTCCTGCTGAAGTCAGTAGTAATCTTTGCACTGGTGAGGTGGACCTTGGATGACATCCCAGAAGTGAGTGCTTCACAGAAGGACAGCGTTTGGCATTTGAGTCTTCTGTTGTGAAAATGGTAAGTGGTCATAAATTTAATCAGGGCACACTTCACCCTGCAAAAGCAAATAGCCTCTTTGCTTTTGAGAACCCTTTGTTTTCCACCCATGTCAGCCAAAAGTCTCTATATATGTGCGAAGTATCATATGCATGGATACACACATATCAAATTATCTATGGATATAGAGATATATATTTTTGCTGTATTTTATCTGATACCGGTGCCTCTGTTGGATGGGTGAACTTAGTTATAGTGTTTCTTTAAAGTACTTTGAGATGTCTTGGCAGGAGAGAGTGTAGAAGTTTCAGGTGCTGTAATTCTTCTAAGTGCAAGAAGTCTACTGTGAGGCATGTCCAAAGCATAGTGCATAATGGGAGTTGTGGTGCCAGGCTGCTAAGTGCAGAAATGCTATAAAAGAAGAGGGTTGCTCAGCGTAAGAAGGACACTTGGAGGATTTAACTCTAAATCTGTCTTGGGCATAAAGCAGAAGTGAGACTCACCTGCTGATGCACCAAATACAGCCCATGTCTGAAGAGGTGGACAGACTCAGTCACCTAAGCTGAGGCTGGTGACACAAACATGAAGCCAAGATACTATTGCCTGTGCAAGGCTGCTGGAGAAGCTGAGAGTGCTGTTCCTCATGCAGGGTGTTTCAAGCTCCTTCTGAGCTGGTGCCCAACATGGGGAGTTTGTGCATGCTGAGTTCCTCCTACCTGGAGTAGCCCTTTGATGAAACCTCTGTATACCCTGCAAAGAGGGTCTGTGCAGGAAGGAGGGACCTGCAGAGGGACTGGAATATCCAGGTTTCCCAGGGACTTTACAGTGTATCTACAGGAGCTATCTGTGTGAGGAGCTGGCCCTATCAGCCCTCATCCCAAAGAAAGAAAAATCCACAGCTTTGGCAGGTATGACTTTAAAATGGTAACTAAGATTGTTTGTTAGATTTGCAAGCTGGATTCCTTCCTCTTCAGGAGGTGAAACCCCTTTGTCTCCATGTGGGGACATCAGAGGAGGACTCCTGCTATGGCTTCCCATCAAACATTTTGGGTTTGGTAAGGACAACCTCCAAGGCCAAAGTGATTTCAATTCAAACACTGCTGTGCTTTGTGCCTCTCCACCCACACCTTCAGCTTGGGATGTGACCCTAGACAATTTAGTAGAGACCAGTAAAAAAGAAGAACTCCTTCCACTAACGATAGTAATTTTTTGTGGCAGCAGTAGAGAACCCAGCATGATTTTGACCCTCTCTGTCAGTGAGCCAGCAAATAATCCAAGCAGATAATGCAGACAAATATAAATCAATAGTAGCTGTGATCGATAGAAAGAGCATTCTGTATGGGGTGGAACACGTTTGCCAGAGATCTAGAAAGACAAGATCCAAGGATGCCTTCCCAAACATCACCATGTGCCGTAGACAAGGCAAACTGAGCACCAGGATGTATCACTTCAAGGAATAAATTACAAAGTAAGATGCACTGCTTTGCACCTCATCAAGAATTTTGCGTTGTGTTCACATCCCTCTCTTTGGGGCTGCATAGAAGCAGTCTGAGTGCCTTTAGAAAAGGCACAGCATGTGAGAATCAAATTCAGGAGCATGTCTTTCAAGAAGAGGCTAACATAGTTGTGTTGAAAGCAGTATCAGGCAACCTGGGTTATGTCCTGCTGAAAGCATTAAGCCTGTATGTGGAGCAAGAAGGCTGCAGTTTGGCCCTCGATGCTGTAAAGCATGAAATCACTTTCTGCTGATAATGATGGGGCTGTAAACAAGAGCCCAAAGCTAGCCAGTGCGTTGCAAAGGTCACCAGACCACCTGGCATTATGCAGAAAGAGCATTTCCAGGATGTTTGGAGAGGTGAGGATGGGACCTGGAGTTGTGTTGGAATTACTGCAAGTGGGTGTGTGGCCTTTTCCTGTGTTGTGTGCCTCTGGCACACCCATGAGACAGCAAGGAGATGAGAATGCTGAGGAACCAATTCCCATCTTCACTGAGGAGCTCTCCTTTGGCTTTGGCAGCATAATTGCTATTTGTTCCCTGGCTGAGGACATTTTTTGCTTTGAAAAGGTGGAGGAAAAATTAGCTTTTACATCAGAAACTGTTTGGGTCTATAACCTTTCTTTTGGTATTTGTTCTGTGACATAAAAGCTTAGGAACTCTAATGGACTTTCCAAGGAAGTAATTACCTGGTGTACATCCTTAAAGTTTTTATTGATATTTAAAAGTGTAGCTGAGGAAAATACAGTGACAAAGTATTAATCTATTATATTTTTGCATCAATACAAAACAGCAGTTAATGCCACTCTTAGAGAAACTTCATAACTATTACTTCTTAAACCCACAATGATGAAGGGGGAGAAAAGTTGGAGGGGGAAATCATCCTGATGTAGCTAGGGCTGTTGTTTAACCATTCATCTCTTGATAATGGTGCTTGATCAAGAACATTTTATTTTCATTCATTATAATGATATTTTGCTCCCCCTCATTTTAACTTAACAATTCTATTTTTTAAGTCCAGGGAATAGCAGCTGTGCTCGCAGTGTAATTCCTGCACAGAAATAAAATCTAGCAGGCTGGTATGGATACAAACAGTGTGACTCTAGCAGTCTTTCCCCATTTTGTCAGTCAGGCTGTCTGCTGCTCTTCTTTCTTCCTTCTGGTATTCCTTCCCCCCTAATTGAGGCCTCCATGCTCTCCCACCTCTCTGTGGCTGCCTCTTTCCGTAATACAACTCGTCCACCCGTAATGCATTTGCTCGTGTTGAAGTATATCCAGGAATAGCTTCCAGATGCTGTCATAGATGTCCATTGCATTATTTCTGGTGGAGGGATTTCACTTAAACATAGCTCCACCAAGAACAGCAGGAGCCTATGCCTGGTCTACATCTGCTCATCTAGTTCATCCCTACAATCTTCTTGGCCAGCAGCATAGTTAAAAAAAACCATCTTTTTTCCCTCTTCATGACAAATTTTTGGAAGTGAATGGATATGCTCGCAGACACCCAAACTTCACATTTCTTCGCAAGGTTAGTTTCTAAAAGTGGTACAACCATGGCAATAAAATGATCTCATAGGAGTTGCTAAACCTGTTCTTCATATCAGAGCTCTTGAGGTTCCCAAGCAGTGGAGGTTTACTCATCCAGGAGGCTCTAATGGGGATATGAGTAGGGAAGGAGAGAGCCTTCAGATCATAAAGAGCAGGTGTGAGTAGATGTCCAGTGCAAAAATGTACTTAGGCATATGATCTTATTTCTCTGTGAACTAACCCTCACTGCATTAGCTGGTGAGGATGGATCAGTCCTGCAGGGCCAAAGACCCTAATGGCAGCTTGAGCATAGGCTAGGGACATCAGCCCAGAGAAGACATGGTTTCTGTGCTTGGGTCGCATTGCCTGCAAGAAAGGATGATCTGTTATGGCCAGAGCCTGGCTTTTGAGCTTGACTTTAATGAGCAGGAGGGGGATATTTCAGCAATGCCCTCTGTAAGTAGGAAGGAGTCCTTCCTGGCTTGTGCAGCTGGGCTCAGCGCGGAGAGGAGGTGATCTCTGGCTCGTTGGATGCTTGCAGCAATCCTTTTACAGTGTAGGGGACCTGACCACCTTCCTGCAAAAGTGCCTGTAGCACAGCAGTGGTGCAACCCAGCCCGAGTGAGTGCTTGGCTGTCTCTTGGTGGTGGTTCTCTTCCCCGTGCAGCTTCAGATGTGACGGGGAGTTTCCAAGGGAGTTAATTCACCAGCCTCCTGCGGACCCAGCTACACTGCTCCCCTGCAGGGCGGTGGTTTGTGCTTTTACTTGTAAGTGCAAAATCACTGAAGAGTCTGTCCTGGGTAGGAGAGGGCTCTAAACCGCAGC
>VXBO01015132.1:41676-58734 GCA_013400135.1 Rhinoptilus africanus
GTTATTTCTTCTACATCATTAATTATTGTACACACACACACATGTATATAAATATAAACCCAACGTGATTGTGCCTGTCCTTAGTTGAGTCTGTTCTGTGGCTGTCATATCCTTTCCAGTCTCCTCTCATAAGCAGCTTGTTTGCTGTGCTTATTGCCAGTCCCTTTTTGGTTCAGATGTCTTGAGAAGGGTGTCTGGGATGGGATGCAGGTTTGGCATTGACACATGGTTTATTTCCCTCCAGTACTGGCCAGAGCCCCTGTTTGGATCTAGAGGATTTACAGCCTCTGGCAGGGAATGAATGTATCTGTTACATCTTCCCTGAAGTAACATTTACAGATGGGCTGATGTTTTTGGCACACAGGGGAAGGACGCAGAAGACCCACCAGGTTGGCGGTGCCTGACACATGCGCCCGGTGAGGTTTTGGCTGCTGGTGGTGCAGCCGGGGCAGCGGCACTGAGCAAGCGGTGCCCCGGGAATAGCGGGGACGTCGCTCTGCCAGTTAGTGGGAAGCTGTGCCTGCCTGCAGAAAACAAACACGGGAGATGTCAGTGAGTCTTTCGGTGCCACATGTTCCTCTCAGGCTGGGGACCGCTGGAGGCAGTTCAGCGTAGCTGGGGCTGAACTGTCCTTTAAAAATCAGCCTTCAGTGCGCTTCGCTCTCCTCATAGGCTGTGGCATCCTCTGCTGAAAGCCCCCGAGGCTCTGCTGAGCTTGATGGACAATTCCTTTTCTTTCTTCCCCTTTGTGCTCTCTCACAAAGAGAAACTGCTTCTCTTCCAGGGAGAGTGAGGGAGGCAGGGAGGGAGGGAGGGAGGGACAGAGAGGAGGATTTTTTTCTTTTTGCTTGGCCTGGGATGTCTGCACCTCCTCACTTCCAGCCCTGTCCTACCGCCAGGCTGGATTGCTGTTGGTATGGCAACGCATCCCTGCACTAACCAAACCGTGAAAGGTGAGGGAAAATAATTATTCATCTCCGTTTAACTAATGGAAAAGAGAGTCCCAGAGGTTAAGATTTCTTAAAGGAATTTAAATATGGATGTGGCATGATAGTTTGAGGTATCCACAATATCTGGATCCCCCAGGAACCAAGGTACAACCAGCACAGATCTGAGTCTTTAGGTGGCTTTGACAAATGTATCTCACAAAAAATTAGACCTGGGCTTTTAAGAACTATTTAGCATTGCTCTTGCTCTGCAGTCATTAGCGGGGCTGTCCCACATGAGCTGATCAAGGTCTCAGAGGTTGCCATTGCAGACTTGGGACTGAAACACATCTCTGGAATTTAAGTTGAGTGTCTTCTGATGCTTTCCTCTCTGATACTTTTTTTATAAATAAACCAAAATCCAATTTCTTAGCTTGAGCTTCTCTTGGTACTTGAGCGGACAGTTTGGGTGCTTTGAAAGATTAGCAGCAATTGGGAAAAACCCTGCAAGTGGATGAAAATTGCCTAAATTTGCAATGCCATCTATGGAAATGTAGAAGCCAACGGAGGACATCATGCCTGTCCTGAATGTTGTTGGTCTCCATGCCCAACCGTTTAGCTATGTTTGTGTCCTTTGAAAAAGAATTTCATATGCAGGATCCTGTTGCCTTGACCTGAACTTAACAGAGGGGCATCTTGAGGCATTGTCACATCTTGGGAATGTGGCCTAGCTTTGCATCATTTATAGAGTATGCATTATTCTGGGCTAATGTGAAAGTAAGCCTTTGATCTCATTCCATTGCACCAAGCGAAATAGATGTAACTGTTGAATTCCTTCCTCTTTTATCATTCCTCAGTCAATAATACTACAGCTTATCATTCCTCCATCCCCCTCCTCCTTTGTGCAGCTTCTGGGGCAGTGTAGCTTTCCTTCTGGTTTTCAATCCTGCTGCATTCCCCACGCTTTCAAGACAGGTTTTGTACAGGAAAAAGGAAAATACATTTCATAATGCAAACATGCCCTGCTCAGCACTTTCAGTTATCTTATTTATACGCTGCAGTACAGCTTTCTATGTCCCAGTGATTATCATTTCCCAGAGCTATCATCATTTTAAAGCTACCTCTGAATTGTGCTCCAGCAGATGGTACAACCCTATGAGTACTGCACGAGAGCCTGAAGGGAGGGGACGGGGCAAGCTGCACAGACACACAAACCAGGCTGTTGCCCCAACAGCCGAGAAACCTCTAACTCACATTGTTTCTCACAGTGTTCAATTTCAGCATGTGTTGTTGAGTACTGTCAGGCTGTTAGCCACCAGGGAAATCAAGGTGGTTGTTTTTCTTGTTTTTGGGCCTGTCTACCAACTGATTTTTTTTATTTTTTTTTTTCTGCATAACAACTGAGCTGATTAATTCCAAGATAGAATACCAAATAAGTAAGAGTCATTCATTATATGCAGTATTCTAATAGATTTCAGTGTGATCTAAACTTGGATTGAATACTAACCCATTGATTGCTATTCAGTTGTTTAAGCAGCTGTGCTACTAAGCTGAGCAATTGCACTGTGTCATCCTTCCCTTTCTTCCTTCGATTTCTACCTCCCTTTCTCCACTCTTGAAATGGCTAACCCCCTGTCTATACATTCTCCTTCAGTGGATTGTATCCTTTGTGACTGACTACCAAGTATACAATGGGAACGGTAGACGGCCAGCTAAAGTTATGAAAGATACGTTATCCTCATGTAATCGGGTGAAATTCCCATGGGTATTTCACCAAGCAGAGGAGGTTGTTGAGATTCTTGTTGAGATGATAATAAAGAGGCATGATTTACTGCTTCAGTTGTTTCAAAGGTGTCATTTGAACCTAGGGGAGTGCAGTGCTCTTAAACAGACCTGTGCTCTTAAACAGACCTGGACTAACAAAATAGTCCATGCACATCTGTATCCGGAGTCAGGAGTGTTAAAAAAATGGCTTGATTATTTTAAAAATCCTGCACTTTTCTTTGACTCAAAGTGAAGATGTATGTGCTTACCCACTGTGCAAATTAGGGTATTTTGACTCTTGATTCAGCAGTGTACATAAGCATGTATACATGTATGCGTTTTACTAATTTAATGTGCATATGCATTTTTATACATGTTAATTTATACATTTAAGCACTTTTACAGATATCTAAGTGCTTTTTCTTCAGTAGTAAAAGAGCCACATTTGCTTTCAAAGTTTAATACATACTCAAAATATCTTGCAGAATATGTGGTCACTTAAACTATCTAAGCCTGAGTTAGATACCTATCTTTAGGCTACTGGGTTTACACCTTCTGGCTCTTACCACTAGTGATAATCTATCCTGAGCCTGATTTTGTGCAAAACATGGAATAAAATCCTGCATCATTCGCTTGTTGCTGCTTATGCCTGCAGCCTTTTAATAATTCTACAGGTCCACCTCCTTCCATATACCTTGTAGGAAAGGTTATTACAGGTGTCTGCCTGAAGTTGGGAACTAGATCTGATGTAATAATATGAGAGGAATCCTCATTAAAAGAAAAAAAAATATGGAAGACTTAGTAGCAGACAGTTTATTGTACTTTGTGGCTCAGATTGTATTGAGGTTGTTATGAATTCTGCTGACACTTCTGCAAAGAGTCGAAGTGGGGCTGCATTGTGGTGGTGGAAAAAAAATTTCAGATCTCTTTCATATCCACTACTTGGATGCCAAAAATGGTTAGTGCCAATGGCCATTCTTGCTTTAACATGTTACGGAGAGGAAATAGCTGCAGGGAGAATTAGAGGAGAGGGAAAAATAGGCAGCTGGCTTATGGGTTAACTGTGAGATTCCTGCTAGCAGAGAATTTCTTTCTTCTTTCTGTATTGAAGTCCACGGATGATAAAGCTGAAGTTCTACATCATAAATTCCCATTTGGACATTCAGTTTTGAGAACCTACATCCAGCATCCTTATCATTTTGAAGTTAAAGTCACAATCAGTAATGAAATCTGCTTGCTTTTCACACACTGAAATTAGCTTTGATTCTTTGCCTGAAACATATGTTTAAAAGGCAACATGCACATACTGTGCACTGACCCTATCAAAGCAATAAATACCATTGAAGTCATTTTCCGAAGCTGCCTACAGCATTAGTTTATTTTTAATATGGTCCCTCTGAAGGAGTGGTGTAGGAAATACCTATGGGAGCTATTTCAATTGTCTGTCTGGGTTGAAGTCCCTACCTTGCCCTGCTGAAGAAGAAAGTAAGAGGGGATACTAATTTCCCTTTGTTGTTGTGAAAGATAATGTTTAATTCATTGGATTTAGTTCCTTTCTAAGGAAAATGGTATTCTGTTTGGGTGAGAAAAATGCTTTTTTGATACTTACCATGATTTGCAGAAAGGGATGAGGGAGAGGGCTATTGCTGGAACTGAGAATGGGGTTAAGTCTATGACAGTTTTCCTGATTCTTTGTGATAGCTGTGTTAGTCTTCTTGCTTTGTGTTATTTGTCCTGCAGTGTTACCTGCAGAATCCTCCTGACTCCATAGGTTCCCTTTGCACAAAAAGGAGAATATGGGCATGTAACAAATGGCCAAACCAAGCCTAGGCGAAGACGTGAAGACTGTGCTCCCAAAGGCAGGTGAGGACCCACAATATTTAGAGACCACGGGATTATGCCAGGGTCATGGAGTTTGGCAGCCAAGCTGGTGAGTGGCTAAAACCACAGGTCAGTTTCACACTCTGGTACTCCCCTTCTTCTCACTTTAGAGCCTTAAAATTACTAACCCTTCCCTATGTTTTGGCCATGCCAGAGTCATGGCAGGCTCAAACAAAGCACCCACCTATGTGCATGAATTTTCTCTCCCTTGAATTTCAAGTGACATGAACACAGTTTAGATTTTACAAATCTGAAAGATGGGTCCGCTGGCAAAGGGAACACATTTTTTGTCACTCATGGCCACAATTAGAATGACAACAAGGCCAGACTCCTCCATCACTGCTCTTTAACACTGTCAGCACCAGCTTTACCAGAATTATCCTGTCTGAAGCATGAATGGACCTATTCATTTCTCACTTTGTTTGACCTAGGACTCTAGGAACTGTTTAATAGCATATAGTCTGCTTTCTCCTGCAAAGAAATGATTATGTTGAAAACTGGACAGAAAAAATGTGCTCTCTTAGCCATGAAAGGTTAATTTTATGTTTGTTTGGACGCATTTGTAAGGTAGCTGTGTTATGCACTGTGCTTCTAAATATCATTTCATGCCATATAATGAGTTTGAAATCTGTCATCTTCCAGGGTATGTATTTGTGTAGGGAAGAGAGAGAAGCAGGAGAAGTATATCATTTTAGGAATACACTTTGATTCAATTTTTTGCATTTTATTATGGCCAAGACAGAAAATACTCAGATCTCATGCTGAAGACACGTTTTCAGAACACAGTGGTTTTATTTTAAATGGGTCCCCAGAGAAGATGATCTCAGGCAGGGAAATGCATGCAGTCTTTCCAAAGAGATAAGAATAATCATTGCATTACTACTGTGCATTTCTGTAAAACTGAAAATATTATATAAATCGCAAGATGGAGATCATATTCAGTTGCTGACAGTGGAAGTCTGGCCACCAGTGTGGTGAAACAGCAGTCTGACACAGGAATTTGGTTGCAAGTTAACCAAAAGCCATCTCATTTTCTTACCTATAAATGAAGCAGATGCTCATGGGTATCAGGAGTCTTGTAAGCTTAAGTGAATCTTGCTTTGTAAGTGATTTTCAGGAAACTGTAAAAGGCAGATAAAATCCGTCTGAAGTATGAATTTGAGACTAGGCTGTGAGTTCCCTGTTCATGTAGCAGAGCCTTGCCCAGCTGAAACTGATGTGACCATTGTAAGTCCAGTGAAATTGCGGGGTTTGCTGGGGAGGTCATTCAGATGCTTTGCGGTAACTGGGACCAGCTTGTCTGTTCCAGTACATAATTACAGTTACAACCTGATCACTCTGCTTATGAGCAACTTTCCTAACATAGCTGATGCCATTGGCCATGCAGAATAACCCTGATAGCCTGTGAATGAAGGTCATAATTACCTTGCCCTCAAGGTACAAATGGCCATAGAGACTCCTTTCTTTCATTAATTCCTCTGTGTTGTGCCACTGCAAGGCAGGCTTATCTAGCAAAGGTAGGTTTTGATCTATCATTGTCTTTTTGCCTAAGCCATCCTGGTCCTGAGGTTCACGTGAATGTTTGTGGAAGTTCTGGAAATTGCCAGAAGTATCTTAGTTATCAATCATTCATGAAGAGCTGGAAGAGGTTCTGGGCATCACTAAGTAACCATCAATCACAAAGTAACAGAGATGAGCATTTCTTAAGAATAGTTTGTCGAGTCATCACGTGTGAATTGCACAATGATGGACCAGCTCCTCACACCCAGCTGCTGGTGCTGTGGTGATGCAGTGCTTGTTGTGTTTGATGGACCAACACTGACAAAGAACCTGAAACCCGACGATCCAGTGCTGGAAGAATGTCCTCTTACTGGGGACAGGAGGACTATTTTTGTATGATAGATAAAGAAAATAGAAATTTTAAAATGGCTTATTCTAGGAACTGCTGGATATTTCCGCTGAAAAAGTATTTTTTGTCAATAGATTACCATTTTTGAGAAGGTGTTTTGAAAATTGCTCATGTGGGAAATTTCCATTCTTCAGGAAGTTCTCTGTATTATTTTCAATGAAAACTCATGGAAACCAGTTAATTTTCTATCTTGAAAGAGGGCTTTTAAAATGGGATTTAAAAATTCAATGTTTAGTATAAATTCAATATAAAATATTTTTTAAAAATTAAATTTTATGGTAAATTTAGAAGAAAAGGTAGTTAATTGCAAAGCCATCAAAATAAAAATACCACATTTTTTGTTAAAGGCAGACTCCTCCTGTTAACTAGTTCTCAAGTCCCAGGTGGATTGGGTAGACAGTATAAGGCTTTGTTTTGTTTGTTACTTTTGTTGCAGATGGATTTATAGGCATCTCTTTCAGAAATAGACTTTCTTTGGTTTTATGGTGGGCTAGAGGGCTTTATACTCTGTTGCAAATTATCTTGAATGCAGAATTTATGATGCTATTTGATTTATTGTTAAGTAAAGTAGTAGTTACTAGGTTAATGTTGGTGTTGGGGTTTTCTTTCTTTATAAGATCCTTAATCAGAAAGCTGTTGCTTACTCCAGGACAAGTTTCTTACTGAGTGAGAATAGTGCATGAAAGCCAACTCCCATAGAAATTGCAAAAGCACAGGAATTTATCCAGTCTTTCCCAGACTTGACCAATTGCTCCTTCCCTTTCCATTCCTCCTTCCGCCATCCCACTGCAGTACACTGTGCTGTTGTTTATGTACATATACTCTGTAAAAACTCTGTAGACAGCTGACATTTGAGGATGGTTCCCGCTGAAGCCCATGACAAAGACGCATGGGTTCTCTCCTGGTATCTCAAAGAGAGTTACAGTTCCAAATCCCCTCCTTATTGGATTCCTTATGGAGTGCAGTCATGTGTTAGAGGAAAACATATGCCATAAGCAGAAGAGGAGAGGAACCATATCCCAACAGAATGAAAAAACTAAAATATAACATAGAAAAAGGAAGGGGAGAAAATCCAAAGAAATCATGCCTAGACTGTCTGGTTTCTCCTTTGTCAGGATTAAAAGAGTGTGCTATCTTTAGGAAGACACTTGTTGGGATAATGAAGATTGTGCATTTAGCAGCCTAAATAAAATCAGGTTCCTATTCCCACAGATGCATTTTTGTCTAGCGTCTGAGGCTTAGAAAAGGAGCGTTGCGGATTTTCCTCACCCATTCATAGGAAGCATCTAAATGCTGATCTTTTTGGGGAAAACAAAAAAAAAAAGAAAAGAAGAAACAGAAAAATGAACCTCCTGTCAATTTGACCCACCGTGGGGGGTTTTTTTATTATTGATATATCTGTAATTTTCATCTGCCCTTTCTTCGTCGTGTATATTTATGTATATTTTTTTTTCCACAAACCTGCAGTGCAGTGCGAAGCTAGATTTAAATATTTTCAGACTGACTGTACCCATCATTTGCATTCCACTGACTCATTCAGAGCAAAGACATCTGAGCAGAAATACAGCAGATAAAAGAGAAACCATTAATCCAGGGAAGATTACTGGCACAGAATCTTTATCCTGTATCCTCCCTGAAATGAGACAAAGATCTTACTATGTACATCCCTCTGGCTTAGCTTCAGAAAGTAAGCAATACAGTAGTGTAGACATGGTACTTTTTAAAGGCACATTACATTGGACTGAAACTTCAGCCTTCTGACACAGCTTATTACTTAATGCTGAGGTGTTTTTCTGTGGTTGCTTTCTCAGAAGACTCTTCAACACCCCAAAACTGCTTTTTGGCTCATGTAGTGGGTAACACAACACATTCCTTATCTAGTCCTAAAAAGACAGTGTACGTCTCCTGCAGAATGGAGACTGTTCTGTAGCACATCAGTTATACACATATTTTACAGTGTTCTCGCTCATGCTGACACCTCATCCTGATGTGAGCTGTAAATGCCAGTTAGCTTTTAATGAGTCTAATAAGGCTAAAGCTTTCCAGATACTGGTGCTTCAGTTCTGGAAGGGGGGTGGGGTGGGCTAAGGATGTTGAGGAGGCTTGCCCTTTTCAGGAGACGCTCATTCTAGGTGACTTGGCATATTAGATTTCAGAGTGTGGCAGGCTTTTATCTCTCTTCGCTGCGAATGTGGCAGGCTGCAGTTGCTTTTCTGTTCGCTGGTAGTTTCTCTCTCTCCCTCTGTCTTTGTCTCTGTGATATTGATCCTCAGCTAAAAGAGCTGAGATAAATAGAGCTTGGGAAGCATCCCTTTCTTCTCTCGCGATAGGTGGAAAACCCACTTGCCATGTTATTACCATGCTGCCTGGGCTGCTACAGGTCATTGCCCATCTCCTGCAGGAGTATTTACATGCCATAGTAGTAACAAAACCTACTGTAGTCAATTAGGGGTTCCACCTGTAGCAACCCAGAGGGCTAGATGGCTTTCTGGAGGTAGTTCCATGTGCTTGTGACCTTATCTTGCTATAGTTTGTGTTCAGCTATGAAATTAAATTGCAGGAAATGATTCAGTTTTGAATCATTCTATTTAGACTGGCAGAAGCCAAAAACCCTCCTGTGAGCTACAACAATGTGGACTGTTATTCAGATGGGAAATGTAAATACTTAAGCATGCCTGATGAATTGGACCAGAAGTGCAAAGTGGTCTGAAGCTTGGATTCTCAGCTTTTATTCCATGCAGTTTTGTTCCTCCCAAGCCTCTTGTTCAGGTGAAAAGTGTTTTCCTTTTGTTGTCTCTGTCTAGGATGAATGTATATTAAGACCTCTGGAAAACAGCTAAGCACAACAGGAACCAAGACCTGGAGGAAGCTTGTTTCTAAACAATTCAGCATCCTCTTCCAGTTAAGAGCAGAAGAACATTTAAGTACATGGAAAAAACCAGTTAAGCTTACCAAGAGTAAACCATGATCTCTTTGTTGATTTAAACTGACAAAAAGTGAGGTCAGAGGCAAATCTTGTTTCTTCCGTAATCCAGGGCCCAAGACCTACAATGTCTTTTTTTCCCTACTAATGTTCACATTGTCCATTAAGGGTGACTTGATTTCAGGTGTCAACCTAGTGGTCTGGGTAATAATCTTACTCAGTACGAACCTCTTATTTATTGAGTGTTCTTTGTCTTTTTTAAATGGCACTTTCTTCTCCTGTACATATCAGTTATCTTTCCTGCTCCTTTTTAGACTCTGTCACCTTGCCAAATATTGAAATAGGAAGGTTTATTTATTGCAAAGGATATGCAAAAAAAAAAAAAAAAAAAAAAANAAAAAAAAAAAAAAAGGAAAAAAGAAAAAAAGAAGGATATGTCTTTCAGTGTGCTCTCTTGCTCTTTATTGTTCCTTAGATTTGAAAGGCAAAAGTGAGTTCTTGTAATCGTGAGAGTTCTTCATGCTTCCTGCTGGAAGGGTCCCTTTTCTGCCTCTCCTCTGGGCATTGCCTCGAGGGCCCATGCCTTGCATGCTCCCTTTGAACCACAGCTGTTTGTTTTGCATTGTGCCACATTTGTTTAGAATTTGACCAAATGACATTATGGATGAGCGATGGGAGGAACAGCTTGCAAGGGAACTTCAAGTAATCTTAGATCTGCTAGTTGTCAGCTGCATTGTGTTACTATGCAGCATGCTCATTCCTCTTTTGATGTCTCTGCAGATGTTTTAAGCTTCACATAAAAAAAAAAGAAAGTATTTATACAGGCACATTACCTCACCTGAGATGGAATCATTGTGCTGTATGCTCTACATACAGTAAAAAATGCTTCTCTGTTCCTCCTACGAACTTAGCATCTAAATGATCAAGACAGATAAAGCTTTGGAAGTGAAAGAGAGGTCCAAGGTCACCTCTGCAGGAAAGCAACAGAACACATCTCCTGTTCTGTAGTCAGGTGACAGTCTGTCCTGTCTTTTTTATAGCAGCTTCGATAAGATGACATTTCACAAATCTGAGAAACAGACGCTGCCCATTTCCATACTTGCAGGAAGGGTGTCTTCAAGTGAGGAAGCTTGATTACAAAGTCTGCTGAGTATGTGAAGGAAAGAATGAAATATTGCACTCGCCACAGGCCTGATTTTGTTCTTCTCTTCTGTTATCTAAAGGAAATATAGTATGATCTTTGTTCCAGTCCTTGTAAACAGTTTCCAAACTGGTGCAAGAACAGATGTGTGGAATGGGACCTGGACTTTTTTAGTGTGTGTATTTGTGTAAGTGTCTGCAAAAATCTGTGAAATGTCTGATTTCTAGAAATCATCCCACGTATAAAGTTGAACCTATGGGCAAGTCTTCGCATGTTACAGGACTGGGGATGTTCATCACCTGCAGCAGAAAATAAAGTTTTTAACGTCCTGCTGAAACCATCCTCTGGAATTCCTGTTATCTCATAAGGCATCCCAGAACAGTTTTACGAAGCCTTGTAACCCTCTCAGCCCCACTCATGAGGACAGATAAGGCTGAGGAAAGAGCTGCAACTTGGCAGTTTGCACAAAAAGAGGAGCAAAGATCCCTCCTGTCTCATGGTATAGAGATCACATCAATGCCAGGAGCTGCACTTGAGAATAAATGGAAGAATAACAGATCCCTGCATGTTGCCATGGAACTCTTCTGCCTGGGCTTCAGGCATGCTGTAAAATATGGTCCTTCTCTTTGTCCCTGTTTTAGGCAGTCCTAGTTAGTCTTGACAGTACTACTGTGCTCAACAATCAGTATTATCCCCATATAGCCATTTGTAGGGCTGCATCCCCTGACTCTTTGCTCGCATGCTGTTTTCCCGACCACCATGCTCTGCTGCTTTTCCCTCTCTTGATTCTACCAGGCAATCTTTCACCACCACAAAGACTAACACATAGAGAAAAGCCCTTAAAAAAAAGGGAAAAAATGTTGTCTTAGAGATGGCTGAGATATTTTTTTTAAAAATAATTTGTTGATTTGCCAATTACACTTTCCTAGGTTTCCCTCTCATGGTGTCTGTAACTTGACATTATGAACCTTCTTATTAAATCAACTGCTTCCTGAACATTAGGTGGTAGAGTGGAGGAAGAACCAAACATGTTTTCAAGGAAAGCTAATACTGATAAGGTGCTGGCTGCTGGTTGTCCTGTTACTGTTAGAATGCACATTCTCTCCCTCGAGTATAGAGCACCTTCTGATGTAACGCTTCTTATATTGAAAAATGACAAGCATTAAGAACCCCATGCCACTTCATTGCTAAAATATTTACTAGAGAATGTGTGCTTCCTCCCTCCGAAAGTGTAGTGTATTTATAGGAGCATCCTGTAATGAAGCGTCGTGCTCTGAGCAGTATTTTTGAAGAATAAGGCAATACTATGTGTGATGGGGTGGGGCAGGGCTCTTCTGTTGTCCCATCCTGTTAGCAGGTGTTAGAAGCCTGCAGGGAGCTGCAGGAGTTGATTGATTGGAGCAGATTCGCTGTGGTATGTGAAGTGTGTTAAGTCCCTGCAGGCGATGGGAAAGACTCACTGGACTGAGGAATTTGGGGTCTGGGGTCTCTGTGGGAAACTGCCAGGAAAGACCGACTTTGGGTGAAAGGGGATGTTTAGGTATTTTTTTGTTATCATTGAAATGCCAAATCCCAAGAACCCATCATCATGTAAGTACTATAGGTCAGATCCTCAACTGATGTGCAGTGGCAGGTTCATAATATGCTCTCTATAGCAGCTGGGAATCTGAGGCTGTTCGGTAGAGGGAGATTCCTGCCCTGCTTCATGGCTGTGAGTCTTAGAAATCAGGTCCCTTAGCTCCTGTCCAGAAAGCAAGAGTAATGGAAGATGGAGGTCACAGAAATGACAAGAGCAACTCTTGTAATCCAGTGTTGTCAGCACAAACACAGCAATTGATTGAAAAGTGTCTGCTAACCAGCCAGCAAAGAGCTCAATTAGAGCTGAAATAGCAAGAGGGCCTATTTCTGAGTTTTATGACACCAGATTGCACCATCCGACTAATTCTACATCCTCGTGATTTTTCTGTCAAGGCCGGAGTCATGTGGGGACCAAGAGCAATCTTGGACTGAAAGGGACTGTGTACCCAGTGCAGTGCTTCTCAGAGCCTCAGCTTTTAAGAGGTACCATCATAAACACACCCTAAAATTGACGGACAATCCTCTGATCCATCTTGGAGATAAACAAAGACCACCACGGGGTGTGACTGAGGACTGCTTGAGGTTTACTGGAAACCACAAGGTCTGTTGGAGTCACTAGGTCTCCTGCATCAGAAATATATGATGGAGCTGACTCAAATGAAAGGGCGTATCAGGCCACAGCTGGACAACGTTTAAAGAAGGCATGATTAACATTGGATGCAGGAGAACCTATTAAGGCCTCTCAGATGCATGGGGACTCTGAGGCAGCTTGCTAGTGTGGAAGGTCAGATGCTTGAGCTCTGACTGGGGAAACAAAAGTCTTTTAGACAATCAAGGATGTTTTCTTGCTGTCCTGATCTCCAAGGAATGTCATATGGGAGAAATGTGACAGAAATGAGTAGACTTGGTGATCTGGTAGAGGGACTTGGACTGCAAAGGAGGGTGAGCAGTCACAGGCCATTGTTAAGTGAGCCAAATTATGTACACCATTTGGTAACAGTGGGCAGGAGATGTTGGCAAACAGGGGCAGAAGTGACTTTATCAACTCAGGGATTCTGAATAGGAGGGAATGGTGTTCAGAGAAGAGAGGTCTTTGCCGATCGACTTATGGTCTCTGTGTGTGCTAAGATTATCTATTTGAGGAACAGCTAGTAGACCCCAGGAATGGGTAAATTCAATGTGTGAAGCTCCATGGCTTGGAGCACTGTAGGCCACACTGCACTGCAGTTATTTCATGTTTCAAATGGATCTAGTCTGAGTCAAAACTTGCAACAAACTGTTCAGTAAGGGGTATTCTGATCTCTTAATAGGTATTAGCAGTGCACTAATAGCAGCACAGTGCAATGTTGAACAGCCAGTTAGGTGAAGGGTTGCTTTATCAAGTAAGAATGTATAAAAGAGGTTCTTGGTTTCTTGTATCATTGCTGAGCTGGGATGGTTGCTACAAGAATGACAGTGTTTAACCCTGGATATATTCCAAGTTGAGTAAACAATAATTTCAACCACGCTGGGGTTTGTATTTGCAGAATGCTTGCCTGCATAGTACTGAGTGCAACATAAAAAAAATGGTACGTGTGTTTATGGCACTGGTGATCTCAGTTGGCTTTATGGGGAAAAACAGGCACACAGTGCCCCAGATAATGGGACGATGAACACAACTGCCTCTTTATGTTCTTCTGTTATCCCCTCACTCCCACCCAGAGCTGCATTTTCTCTGTCAAAAGCTAGAACTATGCACCACTTTTCCTGGTGTGAATGGCTGCTGTATTTTGAGGAAGGATCTGAAATCTTCCACTGATTCAGTTGACTGTGACATTCTTTTGAAAATCGGTCCAAGTTCACTCCAGAGGTGGCTGCCTCTCATAGTCAGGTGAAGGAGTAAGTGTGCTATTTAGTTTGCACAAGGGTGGCAGAAAGTAGACATGGGTTTGAGCACTGCTTACTCATGCTAAGTAGCCCTGCACCTTGCAACTTGAGAAGCCCTATTGAACTTTAAGGAACTGCTTGTGAATCAAGTCGTTGCTTACTGTAAGCAGAGGTGACCAACTGTGTCCCTCATATTGTTGAGTGTTTTGGTGCTGAAGGCTCAACATAAATGCAAGCAATTATCACTATTATGCTGTTGCTGTTGCAGACATCTTTCCTTGGCAACAGCCATTATTTCTAACTAGTTAACATGTTTGGACGTCCCTGGAGGTGTAATGAAGTACGATTGTAAGTGAACTCTATACATTTATTTGAAACTAACCAACCCAACTTAAGAATTAAATCTCTCATTCAGAAATCATTGCTACAGTGGAATAGAGTTGTGGTAAAAGCAGTTCAGGCTTCAGAAAAGGTCACATAAAATGTTCTTCAATGCTGCATGATATGTAGACAATACCATCTTACAATACCCAGTTCTCGAGTGGGTACTTTAGGAGCTTACATTGCCTGGCTTATTCTACATCATGAAAAAAGGAGATCCAGTCATTTTATTCTGGAAAGCATTTTTCCCGTCTCTTTGGCTGTCATATGTATTTAACTGTACTGCCCTCAAGGACAATGTGGTGGATCAGCATGCTAAAGGCTACGGTCTACAGCCTGGAGTTTTTCATTTCACATTGCTTAAGAATGGTCCTCTTTGTTTCCATTTTGAGCCACGGCTGAATTCTTACATGTTGTCTGATCTTCAGGCTCAAATACCCAAGAGAATAGGCAGCTGTGAATCAACCCTCTGTGTGCTTTCTAGCAGGTAGTCTAGCAAACAAGGCAGTATGCTCCTTCTTATTTCTTTAAATTGATAGGGATTTGAAGGAAAAGACTTTAATAAAAGCCTCATGAATGATTATTTTCTTCCTGCTGATGATTCTGAACTGCATGCAGAAATATAAGAACCTGTTAACAGAGCCCTATGAATTTAAACCCAGTCCTTTAGATTTATAATTAAAGCTCATTGTCTTTATGCTATCCTACACCTTATGAGAAGGATCACCTTTCTAATTAGATGGTACCAGGAAGTCTGTCACATGCTTTCACTTAGTATTAACGTACACAGTTGGTCTATTTTTTCTTCTCCTTCTCCTTCTTCCATAGATTCTATATTATGTTTTGGAAATTTGACATCATGATTTTCTTATATATATATATTTTTTTTTTCAGGCCAGATGTTTCATCCTGCTATACTAAGTCATCTTGACATACTGCCACGAAATGGAAACAACCACTAGTTTTAACATTGCTCCATATCTTTATTAAAAGGTATGTCTCATGCATCTTAATTCCCTATATACATGCTGTCTTCCTTTCTCCCCCCTCTCCCCCATTACGCTTCTTTCTTTTCCTCTCTAAAGAAGAAGGTATATTAAAATTTCCTTGCTGTTCTGCCTGAGTGGTTAATGAGGTTCTAGATAGCATAATGAATATGCAGTGCTATTGATTCTGTGTGTGTGTGCGCGCGCGTGTGCGTTTGTGTGTGCATGTCTTTAATCACAGCTGGAATGCAAAATCAGGCTCCACCTTTCAACTCTATCTCCATCATGCTGAGAGAGTGAGAGAGAGCGAGACTGAGACTGCTAGACAGCTCGAAAGAGATTGCAGCTCAGATGTCCTGGAAAACAGCAAATCCCTCAGACCTGGCAGATTCCGTTACCATGAGAACTGCAGATATTTCCATTGTGATGGCTTGCTCTAGCAGCCATCTGTTACACCCATTTGATTAGGAAGTACAGTTCAGCTTGTATGGGATTTTCGCTGCACCTTATCCCATGGCAGTGTACAGAAACTCTCTCTTTTTATATGCTAAACTCAGTGTTTTTAAAGTGCTGTAATTTACTGAAGCTGAAGGCATTTAATGAAATGGTAGGAGGAGGTCACTGAGGGATGGTATCTCTGAGAAGAAAGAAGCACATGAGATACACGAAGGGGATTAGTGTCCAGTGTATAAATAAGATCAACCCAGAAATTAACTGTATTTAGCAATTCCTCATCCTTGCCAGGGAGAGGAGCTTGATATACAGACCTCATGAAGCCATAATAAAATTAATAATTGCCTCCCATTAGTTAATCCCACTCCATGTATATTTATTGTATGCATGCAATAAATGAAGGCAGCAAATATTTTTCAGGCCCTCTGGAAAAAGGGGGAAGGTGATGACTGTCCCCAGATGCCTGAAGTGGTGCAGTGACTGCACTGTCTAACGATTAGATTAGCTCTAAAAATTTAATGGTGCTATTTGACTTTTCCTAGACACAGAACAACCTTAAACTTTCTTGAAGGTTTGCTGTAATTTACTGATTAAAACAATTGTTTGGACTAGCTGCATCCCTTGGTGTAAATTTTCGGTGAAGGAAATGGTAATGGCACATCAAATGGATATAAAAACAAAGGAGTCCCCTTCAATTAAAACTCTCCAGACATTCTTCCTAAGTGGCTGGCATTCCAGATTCAGGGTAATCTTATGCGTGGGGTAGTTGCCTGGAGTATCTTAAAATGACTGAAGGTCTTGTAAACTCGGTGAAGCTAATTAAATGCTCACACACTGAAATGAATTTCTGATTGCTGCTAAGGAGGCATTGAGGTCAGCTCCTCTTTTCATTGCCCCCACTTTATGGCCAATGCCAGATACTAAATAAATCAGATTCTCAGAATCAGGGGCTCTGTGTTTTTGTTCCTCTTACATATTCTCCCACCCGGCTGAACATAATTCCTTATCCGTCTTCATCTCGGCATGAAAAGTTTTCTCTTCTATTGTTTTTCCTCACATAGCACCAGATTACCATGGAGAAGACTATGATATCATAAGAAATGAATGAGCATGTTTNGCCTTTGACAGGCAGCAGATGTATGGAAGCCCTGAAATCTGAAACAATAAATACCATTCAGAGTCTCACCACTGAACCTTCTTATAGTACTGCCTTTGTTAAACGAAACATTTACAGGAATACCATCCCCCCC
>VXBO01015132.1:58772-92489 GCA_013400135.1 Rhinoptilus africanus
ACCTCTTCCCACCCACCTTCAAGGCTAGGATCTGAACCATGTTTTTAAAGTAAAGGTTAAGTACCTGAGGCATGAACAGTTGACATACAAAAGAAACTAAAGTAAATTTATCATTCGTTTGCCAGCTACGAGGTGTGTCGAGGGCTTTTTCTTTCTCTTTGTAATGCATGAGAAAACAAACCTGGGAAGTGTATGCGAGGAATATTTCTTTTCTACACTGGAATGTTAACATTTGCACCTTCTGACTTAATACTGTATATTTCTTTAGAGTCATCAATCTCATGAGAGTCATCTTGCCATCTGTACCAGCATTGCTCCAGGCTTCCATATGAAAGTCCAATCTGGCAGTATAAATACTGGATAATGAAGAGTAGGTGTTAAAGTTTCTGACTGGTTGGGAGATGAGTCTGTGTCTATGATGGATCTGAATTCATGTGTTAAGCAAACAAACAGAATCTATGTTAACATGGAAGTTCAACCAGAAAGAGCATGCATGTTTGTCCTCATGCCCTTTTTCACTCTCTCTGTCAGTTTCTCAATTTTTTCTTTATCTTTCTCTATTTAATAGAGTTCACCCAAGATCCGGGAGAAAAATGTTCTCTGACCATCATGTTACACTTTGGAGATTACAAATAGGGGCAAGATGTTGACTTGCTGTAATGTAAGGTTCTTTTTTCCCTCCTTCTCCTTTTGCTCCAGGAAAGCTATAACTACATAGATTAGCAAAACTTTTGCAAGAATGGATGTAAAACAGATTTATCTCAGTGTCAGCTTTATCTGATCCATTCGGTCTTGCAGAGTTTGGATGGTTTCCTTTGTTACAATAACCAGCTTTCAAACATCTATATCCTTAGGGTATTAAATGTCAGCCTCTAGTGTACCGTTCAAGGATAAAAGATTGACAATACTGAAGTACTTTTTTTCTTCTTTTTTTTCTTCTCCAGCACTGGCAGAGTCTTTACTCTGCACACCACGGCTGACCCCAGAAATGACCCACAGGAACTACTGGCGAAAGGAGCGAAAAGGTATTTCAGCTTATAGGCATTAGAAACTCTCTTCATTAATAGCCTTTTCGCAGACTTTTCAGATAGATTTCCTGTCATTGTGATGAGGATATATTTGTAACTAGGTCCCTTAAGTAAATGGCCAGTGGATAATTAATTGAACTAACTAGGACTTTCTGTACTGTATTTCCTTTTTTTTTTNCATGTAATGGGCCTGGTAAAGTGAGCTGCTTAGTTAGTGTAAATATAAATGATTCTTCTTTAGGACTCTACTTTAGCTAAGCAAGTTCTTAGGCACTTTGCTGAGTATGGAGAGGCATAAGAACATGTTTAAGAGCTTTTCTGAATAGGCATAGTTCTTAGAGTGCTTTGCTGAATCAGGGCCCCCAAACGCAAAAAAGGAAATAAAGTTTCCCTTCCTTCTTGAAATAAAAGAAATAAAAGTTTTTCTTGTTGANGGCTATATGGTTACTTCAGCTTAATCAAACTAAAGAATATATGCTTCATCCTGCATTAATTTTTCTAAATTTCAGAAAAATTCTGGTTTGTTTTGGGGCTGAGAAATTTCAGTCTGAAAGACTGTTTCTACCTTTTCCTGACCATTTCCGAAATACAGAGAGACTGGTTGGAAAGAGATCTGCAGGCTTTTTGTCTCCTTTCGTGGGCAGCGGGCTCTTGGCCTTGGCCAAGGCAGAATTTGTGTAAGCGTTCGCAATGAGTTGGCCGCTCCATGAGACGGTGTCACTGAAATCGTATCGTTAATGGATGGGGTAAAATAGAGACTTTGTACTTTGATTTTTATAAAAGGAAAAATGAAAATTGATTTTAATACAGAATGTTGTTTGCAGTGACAGTTTACCCCGATAGCTATACTTACGCTATTTGTAGCGTTTCTGTTGGGTGGAGGAGAAGGGCATGAGGCTGTTAGAAGTTCCTCCGCAAACTCGGCTTCCCCCGTGCCGGAGCGGTGCTCGCAGCAGATTGTGCTGCTGTTCAGGGTACATTCAGTGGCAGTGGTGGTATTCTCCCTGCCTCCTCACAGCTAGGCCTCCTAACGTGGTTTTCCTTTTCTCTTTCTGCACGCTTTCAGCAACGAAACAGAGTGTTGCTGAGTTTGAAAGTGTTGTTATTGCAAATCTGTGCTGTATTTGCTGACTCTGAGCAGCACGTGTAGGAAGAAGCCTTATCTGCTGAATAAAACATTGAGTCAGGACTGGGAAGATCACTCAGTTCCTCACAAAGCCACTGACTTTTTTGGAATCCTTAGATGAAGATGGGTTAAGATGGAAAGCGGACCTCTGTCTGGTAAGGGAACTGTGAGGACAACGGCCATGAAAGAATGTGAAGTGCTCAGATACTTTCCTGGTTTGAGTGATGCAAGTCCCGAGGTCACACCATTCATAGTTACTTTTCTGCAAACAGACTGAAATCACTATTTTGTTGCATTAATATCTTTTAGTTGCATTAATATCTTTTAGTCTTTAAGTGCTAGTCAGGCTTTAGATTTTTTTCTTTTTTTCTTTTTTTTTTTTTTTTTTCAAAGGGAGGTGTGTGAGGGGAAGACTTCCTGACAGCCCTGTGTCCTCTGTGCTGGATGTACAGGCTTTGCCACCTGTTGGCCAAACCTGTCAGCCCTCATTCAAATAAAACTCTCAGGCACTCTGTTGAGAGAGGTAAATTTTTTTGTTTTGGTTGGCATCAGAACTGAAGAAAATGCACCCAGAAGGTCAGGGACGAGCCGACAGCCTCTTTAAGTGCAGCCAGCTGAACTGATGTGCTTCGGATACAGCTAAAAATGCAGGAGGCCTGAAGTGTGCCACTTGCTTTTCAGTCTCTTGCTGACCTAGTGGCTAAGGCTGCATTGCTCTCCTCTGAGCAAATGGGTAGCTTCTCTCTCTCCACAGGAAGATGTGATGACCTTTTCTGTCTAAAGCTGCTGAATCCACCAAATACCAAGTTCACCACATTACTAATATGCCTTGCTGAGCCTGGTCTTGCTGGAAGAAGGAGCTCAGAATACAATGTTTGGGCCACAGGGTTGCACTGTTGGCAGTGAGTAAGTTAGTTAGGGAAAAATTTGGTGTATTTATGTCCTTGATGTGTATTGCACTGTGTCCAATACTGATATGCAGACTATCAATATTATGTCTATAATTCTGGTTATAATACAGTTCTCCTTGTCACTCCCATTGGGCATACTCTACTCTCCCAAGTAAGTCACACCAATGGAAATCTACAGTGAGGCTAAATTAGGCTTATTATTATTTTTCACTCTTAGATCACCCTTTTAGCACACTGGCTTCCAGTCCCTTTAATTAAAAGCTTGCAAACATGCATTCCATGAATAATTTTTGACCGTCACGGCTGCTTTTGAGGCAGCTGTAGTTGATGTTTTTGTGTGAAGTCCTTTCCTCTCTTTCAGTGGTCTTCAGTTTTTCAATTTTGGAAGTGCAATCATGACTTATTCACTGTGCAGTCATTGGGACATTTCTCAAAATGGAAACTAAACTTCTCAGTGGACATGCACACATTTTCTTTGCACACCAAAGAGTTTAAATTTTTACTCCAGTTTTCAGTCAAATATTGATAATTACTTTTATTAACAAACTTGCAAACAACATAAGTGTGAAGAAAAGAAGTCTCATTTGAACATTATGAATTCATAGGTGAAAAAGAAAATGCTTTTAAGAGGAATTTTGACTGCTGGCTAAGGAGCCATAATTTTGTGAGCAAAATAGCATCCATGAAAAGGTAAGGGAGGGATATTGAGGTGCTCGCCAAATGCTTCTGAGATTTTGTTCTGACAATTCTTTGCATGCATATTTAAATGTATTTGTCTCTGTATGGAGTTGAGTGTGTCCACATATCAGCTGCTTGGAGGGATAAATATGCTTGACTGCATCCTTGTTTTCTGGCAGAAAGGGTATGCCAAAACAAAGATCTCATTTCAGGCAGCTTGGTCAGATATATGTTTTTGTTTGTCCTCACAGTGATGGACATAAAGCATGAACAACATGATCCTTGCCTCACTTATGCAATTGTAAATCAGGATGAGCTTTGCTGAAATCAGTGGGGTTATCCCACTGCTTAAAGCAGAATGAGGTCTTTGAGTGCTGTCTCAGTGCTTCCTTCTGTTTGGCGCTTACTGTGGACTAAGCCAGCAAAAGAAAAAATGTTGTGTGGGAGTCTAAATAGTTGCCTCTGAATTTCAGTGGTGGAAAGCTGTGATCCTATGTAGTTACTGCTCTAGTCCAGATCTTCAGACACAAAATGTCTTTACTTGCACAGCAGCAGAACAAGGTACAGCACGTCTCCTCGCCTCCCATCCACCCCTCCTGAAGATGTGGGTGCCCCAATATTTTGCAGAATGTTAGTCCTATAGGTTCAGCTGGTGCAGACCAGGAGTCTTGAGTTCCATACCTGTATGCAAATTCCTGAGTCACCATTGACTGTTATTTTTAGCATTTCCTCCAAGGCAAATGCAAAAGGGACTTTAGTATGTAATGTGTGTTTAAGGCTGTCTCTCCCTTTAAGTCTTGAGATCAGTTATTTATGGGAAGCAGACATTTAGGCAATCTTAACTTTTTCTTACATGCATTGAAGGCAGTGAAGGTTGCAATATTAATTGCTGCATCAGCCACTTTAAGATTTAATGTTTTTCCCCATTCTATAGGCAATGTGTCTCCTGCATGATTTCCCACATAGTCTTCACTTTCAGAGTCATCTGAATGATAAGCAACAATAACGTCTCTGGAAGTGATCCATAAATCATATTCAAATCCACGCATCCAAATGATCCTATTTTTAATCTCTAAACTACTGTAGTGTGTGCTTGCTAATGCAGTTCAATTGGAAGCATTATGTTCCCCACCTACATATTTCCTTCAAATCTGTGCTACTGCTCCCAAAAATAAATAAATAAACTCAACCTGAAGCTTGAATAATAACACAGTAATAAACTATGGACAATGAAAAGCTCCCCAAATAAAATAAAGTACTTAAATGCAATAGAAATAATACAATGTTTTAGCAGGATCTGTAGAGGGAAGATGAATGGTCTTGGGTTTATGTCACTGCATTAGAGTGGAGAGAACTTGAATTGTCTGTTTCTTTGATACAGAGTGTCTGAAGGACCTTTGACATGTTGCCCACAGCTAAAACATGCCTATGATTATATACCTGAGATGTAAAGTTGTTAATTAAGGAACCCAGATTATCAGTGTGAACATGCCACCTACACCTCTCCACTTAATATCCTGTTTAAAGCTGAGAATGGAAAACAAATCCAAAAATTCTAAACAAAGTTAACTGTAGATGGTGTTTAGATACAACCCAAGGTTCAGTAGCATGTAGGAACCAATTAAGACTATGCCAGCAAAAGCTGGTCTATCTGGTCTAACATCTTGCCACTAATTTCACTCATAACACTAGTGCAGGAAGTTCCAAGATTTCAAAAGTTCTGAAGTAGGCAGGTAAGGAATGACCTGTTTGTAAGGAAAGTGTTTCTTAGCATCCTCAGACTAATTTTCAGATGGAGAGGGAGGTGTTTTTGAATTGCATAATTTTTTTAGGCTACTCTGATTCTTCTCTTGCCACTGTGATCAATGACAGTAGCTGGTGACTTCAGAAAAAGGAGTGACGGGCCTTTTCTCAACAAGGAATTGGAATCTCACTGATGAAGAAATTTACATTATAATTTCTCATTGAGGCCTGATAGGGCTGATGGTCAAGTATTACTGATCTTCCACAGGGTTACAATTTGGTGTCTCCTTCCTCAATCCACAAGTCTGCTTCACTGCTTTCGTAGAAAAAAGCCCTCTTCAACAAAGGTGTGAGTTCAGTGGGATATCTGGTGTCTGAATGATGTCTGGAAACTCATGCAGACATGAAGTTGCAGCTCTGGCTGTTGTTCACAGTCTCCATCAAGTAGTTTCCATCTTACCAGCTTGGAAATGGGTTGCTGTGATCTGGCTTAAATCAGTGTAGACTAGGTTATATGTCCATTAAATAATGAATTTTTGAGGAAGTGAATAGCCCCCAGCCCTTGTAAACAGGAGGAAAGAGGACGGTACATTTGTGTAAACTGTGCAAAATTGCTCCCTCTCAGACTGTGGGTATCGAAGAAGTGAGTTTTGGATGCATGTAGCCATAAAAAGGGAAAGGCTTTTAACGATGGAGAACTGAGATTTTCGCAAAAGCTGAGTCCTCTTTCGGCAGCCCTGCCAATGTAGGATTTGAAGGGGAAAGGGGAGCAATGTGAATATTGTGCTTCCCCACAGTGCAGCTCCTTGAATAGCACAGCCAGTGAGTCTTGCCAAGTCCTCACTTTGTTGCTGTTTCTCTGCATGAATTTCTGTTTCTTACCCATGGGGCCATGTGGTAGGGGAGAAAGGACAGTGTTCCTTATCCACATCCATTTGCTGGCTGCTCGTACAGGATATGTCAGTAGACAGATTTGACCTGATCTTGTTTTGTATCAAAGGGTATAAATAGTTCCAGGACACTGTGTGCTTTTTTTCCTGGTACATCATTTGTTGTTGTGGTCTTTATGGAGGTATTCCTGGGACAAATGGTTTTGCTTCATTGCAGCTACAGCTGAAACTTCCTTTCCTTCCTTAGTTCCCCTCAGCCAGTCCATTGGGATCTTCTGAAGATGAAATCAGAAGTGGAGCCAAGCTTCAACCCAGATGACGGCTGGCATCCCCGTACAGGAATGGTTCTGTCCCTTGTGGAAGTTTTTAGGGATCCCTTGCCCCCCTCCCTGATTCTCCTCCCATGCATCTCTAAATCCACAAGCTCTGACTTGTGCCTGGTCATTTCCTTGCAGCTGGATACCAAAGGAGAAGGGAGAAAAGATCTGCCTTCTTCAGCCCACATGTGGGCAACGATAATTAGTGTGTTCAGCCCTTGCCTACGTTGAGGGTGTTGCCTGCAGCTCTGGGGGAGGATGGGAGATAGGTAGCTCTGATTCTGCTGCTTCTACATATGCCCATCATATGGCCAGAAGTAGCAGGTGCAGATCCCCTCTACTGCCAGGGCACCTCATTATGCAGATATCCCCTGAGGCACGCAGCCTCCATAGCCCTACCCAGGCTGGAGCGCTGCCTAATAACCTTGATCCTGACCTGAATGTTAATGGGCCTGTGACTTCAAAATGTTCTGTGCCCGTTTCATATGTTTCTCTTGAGGTGATTACTGTGGTTACTGGAGAGAGGGTTTTTTTCTCCCAGTAGCTGGAAGGAGCTGTGAGAGTGTTTTTAGGTGTAAATGGGATTCTCAGAACATCTGACTTGGGGTGTTTTCAACTAAGTCGTAGTTCTGGATGGCAAGGAAATGTATAATATCTGAAAGAATGTTGGTATTAGGCTGTATGCCAGGCTTCTCTACACAGTCTCAGCACCAGTGATGGACTTTCAGGCAAGCATGTGAGACAGTTCTGAGCCTCTACATTCGGTATACACCTGAACTAAATATGCAGTATGGACTGAGAAAGTTAGCAAAATCTGTGTAAGAGTTCAAACTTTGCATCCACACTAGTGGGGGAATGTGGGCTATTCTCTTCTAGAAAGTTCTGACATTTGACAGTATCTAATTGTTCAATTATTTGTTCTGTTGAAAGCAAATGAATATGGAAGTTTTTTAAGGTGAGAAGCTCTCTTAGTAATATAAGTAGTTGGTTACCATTAGGTGTTGAAAAGGGGAAATGCTCCTCGATCATACATAGCTTGACTATATCTAAATTATTTATTGCAGCTTTGATATGGGTTGCATCCAACATTAGCTGAAGTGAGGTGAAGATTCTCAGTTGAATTCACATCAGACTTGGACCCTCTCTGACTTTCTTTTTTAACCAAATTCAGTCTTTGTGGAATTGCAGTGGGTTAGTAATCAAATTTTAATGCAAATAAGGCTTCATTTAGTAGAAAGTGTAAGCAAGTGTGGACCCAAACCAGGTGAAATTTGGTGTGTGTCTACACATCAGGAATAGGTGTTTGAGTGAGAATAAAAAATTTTGGTTGAGCATACTGTAGAGAAAATGACAATTGGGTTCAAATGGAAGCTCACGTCTCCCTTGGATAAAGCTTTTTACAGTCCTAGAGCATCTCAACATTGGTAAGAGCACTGATGAATTTTCTGTGGGTGTGCAAAGGGAACTGTTGCAGTGTGTCTCATCCTATGTGGATGCAGACAAAATCTCTCTTTTGGCTGTTTGGTTTTGACTCAGCATTAGCATCAGACAACACTGTAAAGACATGTGAGAATAGCCATGGAAATGACAGGTATCCTACACAGAGCTTCCATCCTGCAAGTGAATCTGCTATAGTTCCCTTCCACAATGTTTATGGGTTACAACATTTTCTTTCAGCCTTGCTCCTTTAGGGTAAATAAAAGCACCACTAACTATTGCAGAAAAACACATTCACCTCTAAATTATATATTTTTTTCAGGTTAAAAGAATGTAATTTCACAAGGAACACTCTGGGACTCATCCTGCTGTGAAACCATTGCTCAATTTCTCTCAGCAGTGGTAAGGTGCCTACAAATCTTAAACTGCTGAATAGCCCCTGTGAAAGTCAGGGCACCAGTATTGCGGATGACAGCTGATGCTAGGATATTGGCACATGGCTGAGAGTGCTGTAACAGCATGAGATTTTGCTCCAGGGTTCCCAGTGCTTGCGCAGTTCATACATGTCAGGCTCCCGGTTAATCATAGCTCACCATACAGTGAATGCATCCTATTGACTTGACCAGTACCAAGCAGTTAATTTAAGAGAGATGACAGTGTCTGTCTTTTGCCATCTTCCCCACCCTAAAATAACAAACTAAATGCCAATGGTTTGGACCCAACTTCTACTGTAAGTGTTAGGCAAGAAAGCAGGAAAGAAGGTGAATGAGAAGACTATTTGTTTTACAAATGAGGACCTGTTTAACAACAACAAAAAGTGTTTTCATCGGCAAAAAAGAGTGAAGAAAGATGGTCAGGATAGCTTATAAGAATATACAGTGAAAATAAATGCAGTCTAATAAATTCAAAGGCTGACTCGTATTCAGAGTTGAAGGTTTGAAAAGCAAACACTGATTTTTGTGGAAGATTTATAAGCAAGACACATGGCCAGTCAAATGCAGAATAGTTGGAAGGAGAAAGATATTGTCGAATCAAAGTGAGAGGCTCCAGCTCTATTAGTTGTCCTGGAAAAAGTAAAGGAGGGAGAGAGAAAGGAAGAAGCTGGTTAAACAGTTCATTTGCTTCCAGTGGCTTCTTTTTCTTTTTTTTTCCTTTTTTTTTTTTTTTCCAGGAAAGTTATTAGAAAGCTGAAGGAAAATCACAAATTGCCAGGAAACAGACAGGCTGGTGGAAGGATTATGCAAACAACATCATAAAACAGACTGTCTCCAGAAGACAGTTTCATGTATTAATTACAGGTGTGCAGCTGAGCTAATGCAAAGCTATGAGTGGGAATGAACAATGCAAAATTTTTATTGCCCCCTGAGCCCCTTCCCCCAGCTCCAACCCAGCTTTTTCTGAACTATATAGTGCTGACTTTGACAGTCTTCCTCTACTCTGGCTTCAGCTGCTACCCCCACCCCCAGCCTGGCTCAGCCACCTTGTTATTAATCACGTTTGCCTGAGTGCTTGGAGATACCCAAGCAAGTCTAGGCTTCAGCAGTTTGAAACCTAAGAGCTCTTCTTATTTCAGAGCAATGCCAGCTGCTCTTCTCTGACCACTAGTCCAGATGGAGATAATCCAACTCATCCAGAAGGAAGCCTTTGCAAGCACAGTGCTGCCCTTTTATGACGATGGACATCTTTCTGCTGAGGGGAGAGCGATTATATGAACTGTGGGCCAGAATGTGATGAAGTTACCTAGGAAAATATAGTTTTTTAAGACTAGAACAAAGTTTGAACATCAGCCTTTGATTAGAGCTGGCTAGCCATGCTCCATTAATCTATTTTTTTTCTTGGGGACAAAATGTCTATGTGTGTCAGAACACATATATGTGTGTGTGTGTTGTGTCTGTGTGTATAGTCTGGTTTGTTTTTTTCTTTTAGGAGAAATTCTGTTTTCTTTCCAAATGGTTTCTTTTTTTTTTTCTCTCGTTTTTCCCATCAATGAATCAGTTTCCTCCCTTCCACAAACCAAAATCCATCTATAAGAAGGGGAAGAACAAGGGAATGCTTAGCACTTATTTTGAAATCTTCTGTGAAGAACGTCATTTTCTGTTCACTATCTCTGAAATATAACTACAGCTGCAGTCAAGTTTCCCACCCACCTAGGAATACTGTGGCATTGTCAGGTCCTTCCTCCCCTTGCCCTTTCCTTTCCTCCATCTTTCAGCTATGTTTAGTAAGTTAGGTTCCCTTACCTTTTACTCATACATCATACCTTCCAACCCACTTATCTTTATCGCTGTTCATTGTATTCACTCTATTTTATTGCCATCCTCTTTATATTGAGTTGCCCAAAACTGATGACAGTTTTCCAAGAGGGGCCTCACCAGGGCTGTGTACAGAGGAATTATTACCTCTGTAGTCTTGCAAGTAATTCTGCTCCACATCCCAGTATGGTATTTGCCTCTTTGTGCTACGATCTCTCACTGTGAGCTCATATTTAATCTGTCATCCACTATCACTCCCTAAATAAGTCCTGCAGCACTTCCCTTTTAGTAATAAAAACACAGAAAAATGTTTGAAGAAAAAGTAAGTTATCCCCTTGGGTGGCTCTTTGAGAAAACCAGGGTTTTCATACAGCTGCAAAGACACTGAAGCACAGCCTCATGCTCTGCTTCCATATATCTGCATTTTGCAGCTCTAATGCCAAGAGTAAAAACAGATATGGCATTTCCTATTTGTATGTATTTTCTTAATATTTGCTGGTTGCAGTCCTGGACTACTCACAACATTAATACAGTGGAGGAATGCCATATCTACTTTTAGAGTTCATATCTACTAGATTTAAAGCTCAGAAATCCTGCTGTGCTTTAAGTAGTTTGGAGGTATGTGCTGTGAATGTTGCTTCAGATACTTGATATTTTATGGAAATTGAATGAATGCTACTCTATATGGGCAAAACTGGGGCATGATTTGAGTTACAATTTACCGTTTCTAGGTTTGGAGAGTTCTCCACTCTCCAGACTGGATTCCTTTCAAACACTTTTAGAATGAGCGTTTTCTCAGAACTGTCTCTCTTTCTTTTCTACTGCTGAATTTATTTAGAAGAACTTAGTTGATATTTGGAGTTGAAAAGTCTGCACAGTGTTTAATCTTCTCCTTCTTTTTGGCCAATGAATTGTCCTTCCAGAATAAAAATCCTTTCCTTATTAGTCCATCTGATTATTCAACCTAATTAATCACTGTGAAAAACACCAGTGAGGATTTGTAAACATTATGTGGGGAAGTATGATGAGCACATATTTACCTTCTGAGGGCTACAGGAATTACAATATGTCAAATCATAGCGTGTTGCATATATGAGCAGTCTGTTCCTTTAGTTATTTATTGTGAATCAACCTAAGATTGTTAATCCCAGCAACACAGATTTCTCCGTCTTCCCATGTTTCTGAGGTCTCCCTACCAATTTCTGTCTTGCTCTCCCTGAAGGAAACCAAGCATCACAAACTGCAGATGAGCAGTTCTTGGAACTGCCTGAACAGCCAAGTGAAAGAACTGAATGATGCAGGAAGAAAGATCCTATAAATATTGCAGAGCACCAGCATTTTTAACGTGCTCCCTCATTCCTGATTGCAGCATAAGAGCTTACATTCATAAGGCATGTCACCCTGAAATTGATGGGAACCTTTCTGTGGACTGCACAGTTTGTGTACTAAGCCTCCAGGTTCTTGAAGTGAGCCCTCGCTGCTACAAAGAGCTCTTAAAATTACATTTAAATTGGAAATAGAACTCTCCTCAGCCCTGACATTGGAGCAGAGTTATTCTTTCCCATGCCTGTCTTCTCTCACTCAGGAAGCTGCTGCAACATGAAACTCTCTTCTGACTGTTCCTCCTCCAAATGCCTCTCTCAACTGCCTGAACTCCACCATTTCCTTGTGAAAGGAGGAAAAATATGGGAATTTAGGCAAGCAGAACCGTCCTTATGCTTAGACTGAAAATGCAAGGTCAAGAGGGGTCTGTTTTTCCCAGCCACCGAAACGTGGTTTCCTTCTCCCTTCATCTTGGTACAGGAACTTGTAAAGTGCAATTGCCAGTTCAGTAAACTGCTGCAGCATAACCAAGGACTAAAGAGAGCACTCAGGTGTGCTTTAGGGCTCATGAAAAGATATATTTCCAGCAGTGTAGTGTTTCAGAACTGGGTAGCTGTGAGACCACGTCTATATACACCTGTGTACAGCTCTGGACATGAAGTTTGTTTCAAGACCAGAAACTGAAGAAGCTAAATCTGCTTAGCCTAACAGGATGATAAATGAGATGGAACATGACCGTTGGATTACTAGTATACTAGGGGAGAGCTGAGGGAGAATATTTTTAGTAAAAAACAGAGCTGTGATAGGAAGAGATTATTACAAGCTCTCTGTAGAGACTTTTTTTTTTCTGGAAATTAGGTGAAGATCCTTAACTGTTTGAAGGAAGTTCAGGAGCTGCCTCCCAGGCAGAAGTGTGCAGGGGAAAGCTAAGACAGAGTTGTATCCATTTGCAAGAGGTATTAGGTGATGTTGTTGCATGCACAGTCATTCACAAGGGCTCCAGAAATGTCCCTTCTGGCATCCTCAGTGGTTTAGCTGCTCATGTTGTGAATTGAGCCTTTTTTGGTCTGCACTGAGAAGTGGACTGAAGAAATATGAATCAGAATGTATGGGTCAGTTGCAAACATTGTTCATCTGCATTAATTCACTGTCTGTGAATCTGTTTAAAAGAATAGGCATTTTATCTCCTAAGTATTTAATACGATGTCCACAAGTAGTGTGATCACACTTGCAGACTTATTCATGTTCATATTACTTAAACAAGAATGTTGTTTGGGTTCTGCTTGGAAGGGGAAGGAGCGCTGGCTTTTCAGTCTGACTTTAAATGGGAAATATGAAATCTGAGAGGTCCACCACAAAGGCAACAATTCTGGACAAGATAGTTGCTTGACTTCTCTCGTGCTTTCAAGTTCAAGTTAACAGTTTTCCTACATGAATCAAAACATCAGAAAGGTCCCTAACTTTAAGCCTTAAAAGGAGAGTGGTGATGTGGAGAACTCAAACTATCATGAAGTAGGTAGCAGGAGTAAGTTTTGTGTGCTCTTTCCTGATTGAGCTGGTTGTCATCCAGAACCAAGTGGCAAAAAAAGCATAAGTATGGAAGAGATGACTGGCTATACTGAATATGGCTGAGTCAAGGTCATCCAGAGTTCTGTCCTTTTGAATTTCAGGTCTTTCCACTCTTCGACTGAATTTGGTTGTGTGGATTTCCCTTCTGAAAACCACCTTCCTCTGGGAAACTCATTGCAAGTGTCTGTAAGAACCTTTTCTTGTCATGTACAGACTAGCGCGGGGGATTTGGAGCAATACGGGGTTGCTTTGATTTTCCCTTTACCAGGACTCAAAAATACAAATAGAGCAGCTCTATTGTCTGGTGCTATACTGCAGGCACCCAGCGACATCTGCCAAAGGCTGCATGCTCTTGCAGAGGTTTGTGTCTCACCAGGACTGATCAGGGGATGAGGTGCTGTGTGCCCATGCAGTGATATTTCTCACACTCCAGACACAGCTACTGTCAGGAACTGGACAATGTGAAAAGCTTGGTTCAGCCTGTGGTGGCTTCTCTCACCACCATTCCTTTCCTAGTTTGGAGACAGATTGGAGCGTTTCCTTCTTTTGTTTATTTCAGATCGGAACAAATGGTTCATTTCCCTCTGTCCCAGCTGCTCTGAAAGGTTTTCTAGTTTCTCCAGAATATATTATGCAATGCTGCAGAGCAAGTCCTTTTTTCTTTTCAACTCCGTGCCTTTACCATGTATTGTAATCTGTCTGCTCTGATTAGGTTCATCCTATAGAATCACTGCCAAATTCTGTTTTACACAGCAATGTTTAGTCTTCAGCCTGGGAGCTATGTACAGCCCTTTTAAGATGTTCATACATCAATATCAGTCCTGACTAATCCCAAGAAGCCTGGACGGCAGGAAGAAGAAAAGCTTGAGGTTAGCTGTGCAAGGTACAGGACAAATGCTGTACTCTTTACTCTGGCCAGACTTCCACTGCCATCCACAAAAGCTGAGTTTGAGAATAGGGATGCAAATTTGTTTTATGATGTAGTTGTACAGGCCACTGAGGCCTAGGACTGAGTTCTTCTTCTGTTAACAAGCTTCACTGCTGCTTTCAGAAGGAACTTGGTGGGACCCCATATTTGCATTGAGTATGCTACTGAGGCAAAAGTAGACTTAACCAACCTAATGCTTCTTTGTCAGAAAACCAGAACACTCCAGTGTTTTCTCACATTTTTCTTAAATATCGGTGTATACCAGATCAACATGAGTGCTGACCTGAGTGACAATAGTAACACCTTATTCTGTAATTAATGCTTATATTGCAAGGGGGTGTGTAATCCGGGCAGGCTGAGACAGTCCTGTACACACACACAGGGACAGAGATGCCCTACCAGACCTGGAAAAATAAAGAACACTAGGGTCTTTTACAAAACTGTGTTGTATATCCTTATCAAGGCTTCGTTAAAAATTCAGGGCAGTGGAGAAATGGCAAACGTTTTAAGGTGAGAAGTGGTCCTGATTTTGAGGCTGGGTACACCCACAGGGGCTTAGCTGGCAGTGATGCCTTGCGATGGGAAGGGATGGGCAATCCTGCTGCCAAGGGCAGAGAGAATTAAGAAGCCACCGTTAACATGGGAGGTATGTTGGCTGAGGAGGCCACTTAGCAAATTCCTTACTTGAGCATTCAAGGGCACTCTCTCGCAACTCGATCCTCACTTTTCCAAGCGCAGGGAGGAGAAGAATGTTTCACTGTCCAGAAAGCACCAGGCCTTGAGATAAATGAGGATTGAAACAAACGTTTCCATTCATATCAGGGGCCCCTCCTCACTAGCGTCCTCACTGATCTGTAAAAACCTTCTTTGTAAGTGATTTCTAAAGCATAATCTGTGCTTTTAATACCATTTGATTGAATAATTCCAATGTAAGGTTTGTTTTTTAAAGGTTTTGAGAAGTGTTGCAAGTAGCAAAAGTTTTTAATAGAAACCTGAAGCCACTGACTGAGGAAAATTTCCTCACGACTGTTCCTGTTGTGGAGAAAACTGGAGAAAAATCAAGTCCAAAGCACTAAGGGTCATGTGAACAGCTACAGAGTGGAATTCAGGGGCTTCGTTTCAGTAATTGCAGTGAAATTGCTCCCAGCAGAGGCAAGGAGCAGAAGAGAAATTTAAAGGTCCAAGCAGGCAATAATAGAGTTCTACTTGCCTTCCTAAAGCACTGAAGGAGTCCTACGCACAGAATTATCTTACAGAGCAAGGCTTTTCTTTTCAGGGCAGATTTCTCTTTTTCTTTCACCACTCCCAAGTCCACATCAGATACCGAGTGAGTTTTACAGGGAAGTAGGTTTGTTTTGTCTAAAGCCCAGGGGAAAACCAACAGCCCTGAAATGGTAAAGATAGAATAAAAATTAAAGAATGTGTGTGTGTGTGCGTAAGGATGGTTCATTCTTTTTCTTTCTTTTTGTCTTTTAAAGAGAGCTGAAATTAGTTTAGTGAAAAGTCACATTCACTCTTTGGTGAAGTTGCAGACCAAGGTTATGTTACAGCTACAAAGAATATGGAAAACAACATGTGGGCTTGAAAAATGAACCATTCCTTCACATATATAACTTAGCATATCATCCTTGATCATAATTATAGACAGATTTGGATTGAAGCGATTATTGAATGCATTGTCCTTAAAGATAATCAGGGACATGACCAGTAGTGACACTGTGATGGAAAGGACTAAACAGTGCAGTTCATCATCTCAGCCCTTGAAATGGCTGAGATATGCAAAAGTGCACATTTTATCCAAGAGGTGTAAATGGTACAAAGAGAAGAAGGGAAAAAAAAAAACCAAGAAGAGGAATCAGGTGGCTTTGCAGACTGCTGTGTTTGAGGAACAATTTGACAGAGACAGCGCAAGATGATGATAACTTGGAAAAAGTATAATTTGTCATGATTACCTCTTTTTTTTTCCTTTCTCCTAAAGCAGTACAGTTTGCAGTTTGCACCCATTGCAGTTTATAACTGGGTAAAAAGATGGCTTGGGTAAAAGATAGTTTACTTGGGAACACCCTTGGGTAAAGGACAGCTTAGCAAAGTGAAGTATAATATAATCCCTTCACTTGCCTGGCCCTGCACTAAGTATTTTAGTTGTCTTGAAACCTCAGTTAATGAAGCCCCTTGCAAAAGTCCATTAAATGCCTTGTGGGTGGGATTCATTTCATGAAGGACACCAAATAGCAGAGAGGGAACATTTCTAAGTGCAGCATGATTCAGGTAATGCTATACTTCCTCATCCTGAGGCAAATGCCCTGTATACCTGTTTCTTCTGCACTTTCATTAGTCAGTCCTGTCCACCTTTATAATTTTTCTACAGACAAACCCCACATATTCTGTAAGTAATGTGAACAGCTGATTATGTTGCTCTTGGCTACCAATGCTTTCACTTTGCAGGCTATTCCATCCAAAGGTAATGGCACTGATGCGGTTGTCACTGTATATAAAGATGCATCTGTGAAAGAGGTCAGAGAAAATAGGGAGTTTATAATCCTGGGATCCTGGGCAGTCTAACTACCAGCCGGGGGATATGGCAATTGCCTGTTACTCTGCATTACTACACAAAGGTGACAGAAAAGCTCCTCAAATGATATGGGTGATTAAAATGAGCGGTTTGTTTCCTCTTTGATTTAATTTTTTACTTACTGTTACTAAAAATACCTATATTTATTTTGAACATATAAGACATTATTATCTGCATTAACATGCCTAACAAGTAGCACGTATTGAAGGCACCATAACTTATCAATAAAGCTCAGCTATACATTTAACCACGTATTTAGCAAAACCCCTACATGTCATCTAAGGTACTACTTGGCATGCAGAATTTGTAGGGAAGGGATCTCTTGAGTTTTGCTTGTAGGTCTGATCAGGAGAATAATTTAAATGCCATTTAAATATGGCAGTTTTTAAAATATCTTTTTTCTTCTTTCTTCAGTTTTATTTCTGTCTCTTCTTCCCAATTTGGGAAAGCAGCATATAATATCTGACTCCAGCAGAGTAATACACTGGAGATGCCATGCCATGCTTTTAAACCTTTGAGCCACATTATGCTGTTTAAAAGGCTTCAGGAGCAATATTACACTGTTTAAAAGGTTGCAGCATGTGCAACACACTGAAAACCCTCTGATCTGTGGAGTTACCTTTTCTGCTTGTCATTCCAGGCTCCTTCCCTCTTACTTGCTCTCCTTATTTTGCCTGTTCTCCTTCCATACCTCTTCCACTGGCATGATTAGTTTTGGCACTAGCAGCCATCCAAATGCAGACTTTTAAAATAAATACCTGAAGTGTCCTGTTTCCTCCTTCCTCCATGCCTACACAAAGCATTGTAGAAGGCCTAGAAGGCCTCTTTGTAATGGCTCTGTGAACACTCAGGCAGAGAAAAATGTGGGAAAATTTCAGATCCTGTCTCCTGTCACTCTGCAGCAAAGCATGTTTTGCTTGAGGACTGGGCCTTCCCTTCTAAGCACTTTGTGGACGTCCTCTAGTGAGGCTCCATAGCACAGATGTGGGCTGCTGAAGTGTCTCCAAAGGGTTGGCTCAGAGTTGGACCAGTGCCCTCATTTAATTTAGAGCCACCAGGAGGCTGCGAAGCAGCTTTCTCTGTGCCTTTTTCCTTCCTGCTTATTTGTCTTGCACTCCAAGGCTCAGCTCCACAGAGGTATTTGAGCTCCTCAGTCCTTGATATCAGTGGGAGCTATGTGCCTACACAGGAAACAGATATCAAACACCTGCTACAGATCCAGGCCTGAGATTTTGAATCTCTCATTTAGCATGTGTTGATGATAACAGGATTGCAAAGGGACTTTCAGGCACTACTGTAAAGCAAGTGTTTTGGTGGCCTGAAATTGCTGAGCATTTGCTCTGCTCTGGAGGCTTAGAAATGGTACAGAGGAGAATCCTGTTATACTGAGTGAATTGGAATGGTCCCAGTCCTCCCTGATGAAGCCTGACTGCTGGCTGGCTGGACTGCAGTGGAGGGACTGACTTTCCAAGCCTTGCAGTTGCACGCTGAGCTTCCCCAGTGCTGGGGTCCTAAATCCTTCTCCCTCGCACAACAAGAGTCTCTACTATTAGCAACGCATGCTAAGGAGGAGGGGGGAAGACCTCCTTATGGTGAGCCACTGATTTTAGGGAAAGTGCTTTCTATTGTGTGCCTGTTCACATAATTTATTTCTCTTTCTCTTATTGTCCACCTGTTTCTTTTCTTCCCCTTTGCTATCTGTTCAGTCTCCTTTTTTCCTTCCTTGTTCAGAAAAAAAGAAAGCAGTGGACCTTTTCTCTCACTGTCTTATGGATTCATTCTTGTATCATCCAGTTAAACATCCCATTAAACAAGGCACTCTCAGGAAAGGGTTATTGACAGTAACCTCTCCATGTTAGGCCTCTGGTTCATGTTTGAAATTAGTTCCAGAACAACAGAGGGAAGCTTTTGGCCTTGAACTGTGATGTCCTCTGTGCTGAAGGAGAGTTTTTATTTGCACAGTCCTTTTAACCTTCTGCTAGCTTGTGGCCTGATTCCCCAGTCCTCCACGGCTGATTCAATCGCTCATGCTTAAGCAGTGCTAGAAAGATGCTGGAGTAATATCCCCCTAGGCAGTATCTCTTACACTGGTGAAAAGGCAAGGGACTAAGCCATATCTTTTGCAGATGATCCTACCTGTGGTCCCATTTGTTGCTTGTGAGCCCCACTTCTGTAACAGACTTTGCCTTGAGCTCATGGATTCCCTTGTAAATACAATAACCTCCTTGTCTTTATGACCCCTAGTTTGGGAACTGCACTATGCAACAGAAAAGCAGGCCTTTTGCTTCAGTCATTGTGTCTCATTTATGTCCCCTGAGGGCTTCGACTGGGAGCACAAGCCTCAGGAGCACTCCAAACAGTGAATATTTGCAGAGGTATATTGACAAGCATGAATAGGACTCCAGCCTAATAAAAGTCTGATACTTTGCTGCCTTCTCTGCTTTAGAGCAGTTTTTTGTTTTGTTATTTCCAGGAAGGGATGAGATGGCAAGGCGTAGCCATACAATTCCCTTTAACTTAACTGCAGGAATTTACCACTCTTAAGGAGTTGCCCGTTTGAGTTCAATCTTGTGAGTAACAGCCGTAACCAGAACTTCATCATTACTCTTTTTCCGGAGAGACATGTCACTAGTTGTTAAGACTGATGAAGTTTATACAGGGACACTGGAGTAAAATTCCAATAGCTTTTTGGTTGAGGAGAGGTGAAACAGTTGAACACAAAATCTCTAGCCAAACAAGAAAAGCTGTTGTTTAAATTTCAAGTAACCTCACGGCTAGATATGGCAACAGTTGCTCAGCTGGGGGGGAGCAAGGTGTGTGGTGTAAGCGCACAGCTTTGCCTGTAGTCCTCTTTTAGGATTCAGGCTTATCCATGCTTAGGAGGAAATATCCCATAGTTCAAGTGAGATGCAAAACAATATGGTCTCTCTGGCCAGCACTGCCCCAAGTACCATTTGGAGAGGGCTGAACCTGGAACACCTGTGTCAGCTGCCCAACTCTGGGGTTAACCTGATCTCTTTATCTATTCATTATTTGTATGAAAGCTGATCTAAATGCCCATTGAGATCAGTGTCCCATTCTACTAATCCTATTGTAGCAGGTGCTGTACAAACACAGTAACAAAAGCTCTGTCTTCAAGAATTTATGATCCAAAAACACAAGGAAGGTAATGGGTGGGAAAGGAAAAAGAAGCAAAATGGCTTGGAAGCTGTCAGTGGAAAGAGCTGCAGAGTTAAGTGTTGTCATACAAATTTATTTCAGTGAGATGGAAACTCTGCCGTGTCTGGTTATGCATGATCTATCCAGACGAGGGAGGTTCTTCCCACCCATCTTCTGTAGCCCAGCCTTGGACAGTATCTCTTCACCCTTTCAGCAGGTACTGGAGGAATGCAACTCATGCTAAATGTGCAAATAAAGGGAGGAAGGAGGAATTATCATCTGCTGTGGAATGCTGTCTGGCATGCTGACTCTTGTGCACACATACACACACACTCACACATTCATTTAAGTACACACAAAGAGATCCAGAAGGAGGTGAGGAGGGAAAGTTTTTCAGCCTCACACTAAGACTCACAAAGGGAGTGAGCGGATTCTCTGGGTGAGCAGTGAAGGTTTGGAGGAGAATGCAACTGCAGCTTGTGCTTCATATTTGCGATCAATGCTCAGGTTTCCGAATCAAATCTGCAAGTTAGACAGGAGTCCACATTGTCTGATGATCATTCGTTTAGAGGGAGAAGAACATAAATGACAGAAGAAAAACACTTGCAAAGAACAGTAGTAACTCAAATAAAGGATTTAAGCATTACCACCCTTCCCCCCAGCCAGGTTTCTCTGAGGAGAAGATAAATAACTTCAACTGCAGGCTCCATGCTTGCTCAAAATCTGAAATATTTAAAGCAGGTCCCAAAAGCCCATAGACATTTTTGATCAAAACCTGCTCTTTTTGGTTCCTTTTTCTACGTAAATACTCTGACTTGATAGAACATCAAAAACCTCATTAAACTGCAATCGGTACAATACAAAAGATGGAAAATGAGCAGTGCTGCTTAAACTGTTGCAACTCTACACGTACTGTGTTAGACCATTCTCAGGTTCAAGGTTACACATGGCATCATAAGGTGTTCACCTCCTCCCCCTCTTCCAGTGCTAAACAGGGCTGGATTCTTGCCAGCACAAAAGAATCTGCAGTCAGCTCCTTCAAGAATGAAAAATAATTTATTTTTTTCTCTGCAGGAGAAAAAAAAAACAAACCTGAAGAAAAGCAGACAGCTGCTAACTAGTTGTCTAGCTGTCTATTTGTGGACATTTTCTTTCATCTTGTCATACCTTTTGTGCTGTTTGAAATGTTTGGAGCTTAGACTTGAAGAACACTCAGTGGATTCCAGACTTGTATTAAAAGAAAGAAAAAGAAAAGCAGAAAAGTTCTGACAACAGATCTGTGTGTTTGTGTGTTGGGGCCACATCATTCCAAGCATCAGCTAGAGCATTGATTTTATTTTCATCTGAGTGAAGGAAATTTTTCACACAAGAAAATACACAGTAATAATGCAATTTGTAAGAAAAGCACATACATCTAGAGTGCAAGTAACAGGGATATGTTGTGAGACCTCTGCAGAACAAGCAGAGGCCATTTGGTCAATCACATCTGTTGCTTTTGCTGTTCTGCTGCTCTGTTTTCACAGAATAGATAAAGTCAATCTCTTTCTAGATGGTTTTCCTTTGCTTTGCCATCTAAGCTGTTGGAAAGAAGCATGGCAAAAATCTAATTAATGTCAGTGATCTTCAATGAGCTTTAGATCAGACTGTGGTGTGCAAAATGTGCTACCTTTACCTCTGCTGATTTTGTTGCCTTCTGCTATGCAGGCAGTGAGCACAGGAGGGGACTGGCTCTCACTCTGGCTTCCAGATACGTCTCTGGAGATTCTCATTTCCCCAAGCTTACCTCTTCCTCCATCACAAAGGAGGGAACAAAAACAGGCAACAAGTGAGCAAAAGCCAGGAAGAAACTACTGACATGGTTCTCCTGTGGCAGAGAATCCTTCTCATCCTGTTTCACCTGCCCTTCCTGGCACCCTGAAGGCAAAGAGCTGTCTTCAGACCTCCTCTTTCTGCAAGGCTTTGTGGCTGTCAGTGAGTCCAAGGCAGCAGTCTCCCAGAAGGGGAGCTTACTTGGAGGGACCAGAGAATCCCTAACCCATTTCCACCTGTGTCTGTGGGCTTACTGTTAAGACAGGGAACACCACCTCCGTCCCTCCTCTCCATGCCCAGAAGCTGCTGTAGCAGAAGTTGGCCATATTTCTTCACCAGTGGGGCAGGCTGAAGAGGCAGCACAATCACCACCAGCTGTGACCTCAATGCTTCTCCAGCAATGATCCTGGCTCTTGGAGGTAGGGTGAGCCTGTTGGTTCATCAGTTCTTGGATCAAGATTGTCCAAGAGGAAACTTTCTTCTGCTCAGTGTTTAGCCTTCTTCACCAGCAGTCTTTTCTGCCTCATCTCAAATTCTCCAAAATACCAAAGCTGTGAGAACAGCAAATTGAATTATACTGTTTTCCAGCACCTGAGAAGCCTGTCGGCTTGGTATCTCAGGTAATTCTTCTTGGTCCTGCAACAGACATGCTAGCTGCCAAAGCAAAGGTATGAGGCCTTCATTTAAAAT
Organism: Rhinoptilus africanus; assembly: GCA_013400135.1. Lineage (NCBI taxonomy): Eukaryota > Metazoa > Chordata > Aves > Charadriiformes > Glareolidae > Rhinoptilus > Rhinoptilus africanus. The sequence goes on from VXBO01015132.1 coordinate 81,205, forward strand.
AGCTTCTGCCATAGTGACTTCTCTCTCTTTAGGCAGAAGAAAGTGCTCAAAAGTAACTAATTTCTTAATGCAATCTCATGAGTTCTCTTGTGCTCTTCAGCTTTGCCTCTCTTACCAGTGTGCCTGCTGTGGCCTGTGGAGTGATGGGCAGAGATCCTCTTGTCTGCACTGAGACTTCATCATCTGTACTAGAGGATGTCCATGTCAGCAGCATGAGCTTTTGAGTCTAAAGTGGCATGAGGGGAGTCACAGCTTCAAACCTTGGGTGAGAGAGAAGAGCTTTAAACAAGGGGATGGCTTTTTCTAGTGACAGCAGATGTCTTTTTGGAAACTCCTTGATTAGACCCTGAATGATCAAGAGGTTGAAGAGAGACGGGAGATTTACATATAAAAAGGGACTCTACTTTTGGGATCAATTAGACTATTCAGGGTTCACACTATACTCCCTTTTTTTCCCAGCCTTTATAGAGCCCTTGCTAGGATTAAGCCCCCATCGAGTAGATTATCTTTACATAGAGGCTGGATCTAGTGTTACAGGCTCTTTATTATCTCTTCTTTGAGACTGTGCAGGCTATCCCCTTGAAGTTCTTAACCCTTAAAGCACTTTATCTAGTATTTATTGTTTCTTCTCCACAGGCATCTGAGATGGCAGCACTGGTATATAGACCCCACCTGTCCTTGTTCTCCATAAGAGCACCATCTCTCCCCCCTCCTTCTTCTGTACACAAGGGGCCCAACTGAGTCACGTCAGCATCAAGCCCTCTGTATCCTAATCCTTTTCATCTCCAAGAAGTGTGCACCATTCTTGCTTGACTCGGGTGGGCTGCAAAGTTCCTGTCAGATGCAAACATATTCCAGCTGCTGTGAGTTTGATGCATTCATTTTGAGGGGCGTAAGAGGGGCCATCAGTGGATTGGGTGATGAAAAGGTCAGGACTGACTGCCTGAGAATAGGGGAGATAAGAGGAACACATAGTAGAGGGTTACAAAGTAGTGAGTGGCTTAAAGAAGACTGCTGCAGCATATTGTGTCTGTTGAGTGTAACAGCGTGTTTGAAAGGAAAGGTTCCTGGGTGTAATCTTGCACTTCCTCCTAAAATAACAAGTTCTGGAACAAGCAAGAGTGTGCATGGACCCCTGGGTCTGGTTTCTCTGTGTCTGTGCTCTGGAGGCAGCTGGGCACAAGTGTACTGCAGGAGACTTCTTGCTAATATGTGCACCGTTGAGGCATGTCTTGTTATCCAGTGAGTGGCTGATTTTAGCCACGTTGTTCCTCTTACGCTGTCTTCTCTCTTCTGATGTGACCATTGCTGCAGGACATCTATTAGGACCCACATGTGAGAAGAGATTTCCTGAGTGGGAGTATCTAGACTGTGGTGACCTTTTCTTCTCACAGTTCCCATAATTGTGCAAAGAGACACATTTTTCCTTGCCAGCCTCCTGTCCACCAAAATGACAAACTCTTTTGAGCTGCTCTTTTATCATCTTTTTTAATAGATTCTGGCTGTGGACATTGGAGTTTGCTCCAGTGCTGTCTCTTTCAGCAGAAAAAAGTACTCAAAAATAACATCTTGAAGTGATCCCCAAATTGTCTTGTGCCCTCAGCTTGTAAGGCTATGAGATTTTAAATGACCCAGGCAGCCTTATCGTGGTCTTACCAGCAGACAAATACCCCCAGCTGGTGTTAGCTAACTCATTCCAGTCAACCTGTGCCAGTCCCTTTCCATGACTTTGCTCCCTAACTGGGCATGACAGAATTGAAGTAAGTGGAGCCACATTGATTTTCATGGCTCACCCTCATCTGAGAAGGATGAGATGGTCTTACTTGCCTGTCTGCTGGCAGACAAATGAAGCATATATTTTCTTTCCCCATGCACCAGATAGGCTTCTTCTGTAGTCATACTAGCCCCAGTCTGAACAGGAATAGCCACAGCCACTGACAGTTGCCACTTACGTGAAAAATGCAGAACTAGGACTAAATGTGCTGGAAATATGAAGAGGAGAATGATCTTTGGCTGTGCATCAAAGAATATTAAGGCATTCTGAAGCAGATTCCTCTTGCGCCCTGGGTTTAATTCAGAGGGGATTTTCTACCCACAGAATCAAGCTCTTTACTGTGAATTCCTTCCTGCAGGAGCTGAGAAGCCTTGGGTTTTGTGCAGGCCATGAAAAGCTGTAAACAGGTCCAGGGTGTGTACGAGTTTATGTGGAGATGACAGGAGACCTCACTGCTGGTCCTGGTGTGCAATGCTGGTGGACCTGAGAGGCATCATTCCTAGTGAATTCCAACAAGGGAGACTTGATCTCCTTTTCTAGATATTCACATTGCCTGTTCTTAATCAACTCATGCTTTTCTAAATATTTTTCCTCTTGATCTCTTAAAATAGTTTCCCAGGCTGTCTCTACTGCTGACATTAACATGCTCCAGTCTGTGTTCCTTTTTTTATTATGTCTCTTTGTCTTTTTTTTTTTCTTTTCAAAGAACACACAACTGCCTTATATAATTCACTTTTGAGTCCATAAGCCATTTCTCCTAAACACAGCCCCCATGTGGAAACATCCAAGGATGCTTCTTTGATTTTCAATTTATATTCCTTTTTTTTTTTTTTCCCCTTTAAATTCGGAAAGTATTATATCACTTAAACCTGTGGCCCTAATTCACTGGTAACAATTCAGTGTTCCCTCTGCATGCCTCCTGATACCATGCCTCATTTTTCCAGCATTACCAGTTTTGCTAAAATGCAGCATGTCCTCCTTAGTATGAGCTAGTTAAACCATACTTGCTCTCAAAATGATCAGCATTTACAAATAATTATTTGATCAATTTTGTATTGTTCTGTTGTAAGACACTCCTTCTGTAGCAATGATCAAAGTATTTAATGTGGTTGTTCCTTTCTTATGCTTACTTATTTGTCGTTCATATTTCATTTGCCTGCTAAGACCTGCAATTGTTATTTTTGATGTTACAAGTTGTTGGATATTTCTTGCTTTCAAGTCTCACGGTGTTTGCCCCATATCATTGAGTGCTTATTATATCTAACTTTTCCTTTTCTAGATCTGTTTACACCTATAAATATGCCAAGTTTATCATTTGATATTGTCCCCTATTTCTTTGCCAAAGCATGGCTGGCTTTTATCTTATGTTTTAAACTAGTAAATATGAGTGTTCATGAAAGATGAGGTACATAACAAACTTGTCTCTAGTTGTGCAATCAAGTATAAGTGTGGCTGCCTTTAAACAGAATGTGTCAATTCTGTGATCTCTGTGATTTCCTTTAATAGGGCTGTTGTAACTTGTCTCCTGCTACACTGAAATACACATTAGGTGTATTCTTAGTAATAAGACCACTGTTCATGAATATACACTAGTAGTTCTGTAGCACAGGTGGGAAATGACAGCCCTGGTGCTCTGTAGGCAGGATTAAATTGTTATGCTTTTCCTGGACAAGGTGCTTTAATTGCAGTGGAAAGCATTAACTGATCCCAAATATACATTCTGCTTATATTGCAATGGTTGGTGTCAGCCCCTACTACTGACCCGATGGGATGTCTGGCTGAACATTGGGATAAAGTAGCTTGTGCATTTGAGAAAATGCCTTTTCTTGCCTTTTGGCTCCTCCTCTATTGCCCTATAGTGTTTCTTGGGGGGGTTTTTTGCATCCTGACACCCTTTTTAGGTTCAGCTGGCGTTTGGCATGTGGACACACACATATGTGATCCCTCCCTGCACGTCTCCAAATATGCTGATTAATTCACCCTTGTCTCAAGTGCCCATGGTGTAACGCCCTTCGTGGGGACTGGTGTTTATGGAAGTGGTGACACTGACTGTGTCCCTCCATGCGAGGGGTGGTGGTAGTGCTCAGCATGCTGGCAGCCTCAGGTACACGGCACCATGTCTTTCTGCAGGTGCAGAAGCAGCACTACCATTTGATCCTTGCAAATTCATGCCCACGAGGTCCTGGATTGAAATGTGACATTGCTGCTATTTTCACCTGTTTGACTTTTCCTTTTGAGCACAGGCAAGTAAACACATCAAGTGATGGGATTAGAGATAGCCTTGATCACACTCAGGAGGCCTGAGTTACGTTTGTGGAAACAAATGCATGGGGTTCTGCTGGCTTCAACAGGGTCTTAGATCAGGCTGGAGGGTATGTGTAACACCAACACTGGAAAGCATTTTCTAAGTGTTTGCTAAAGCACTGAAATGTTATCAACTCATGAAAAGTTTTAATCTCTTTTGCATTTTGCCTCATAATAATTTCTTCTGGGATAGTTAGTAGAAAAAATAGCAGCATGCAGTCACAGCAGGTATTTTCTGATACATACACGCACATATCAGAGTGTATTTGTGAATGTGGCTGTTTGTATTTTGTTGACAGAGCCTGCTCAATCTATGCCTCATGTTAGCCATATTCTGTCATGTGTCTGAGCTGAGGTTCCTCACTCAGTGAAACAGACTCAGCATTGTTTGGAATGCCAGGTTGCTGCAGTGGGGCCATGCAATGAGGTGAAGGATACAATCCCCACTCCGTATTTTCACAGCAGTATTGTGGCATGCCAAGAAGATAATGGGTGAACGGCTATGCAGAGAACAGAGAGGCGATCCAGCATGCCCAACCTGCATAAAACGAGAAGAAAACTGGTCTTCATCAAGAGGCTGGTTTAGGGTCTCTTTAGCTTGCTCCCCACCTCAGGACAAAGGTCTTATGAACTTTGTCAAAGCTAAGGTTAAGCTAACACTGAAGATCAGATGAAGCAATTTCTCTCTCTTCTTTCCTGCCAGGAGGAGGCAGAATGACCCTTGGGTAAGGATTGGCTCCACTGAGCCTTTCCACTAGAGATCACCAGCAGCAATGGCAGATTCTACAGGCAACTGCTGGACAAGTTTTTTTCCTTCTTGCTCACTTCAATTCTGCAAATGTTACTATAAGAATCTGGACAAATGCTCTTATAATAAGTAAAAGTCAGGGATGGGGATATTTAAATTATTCCAGGACACATAGTCTATCCCCCTCATCTCCAACACAACTGTTTGAAAGCTGGTTTTCATCTGTTCCTTTGTGATGAAATGAAAAAGGTATCTGTTAAAGAGCATATCTGGAGAGAGGAAATCCCACCCTAAAATTTACTGGATTAGTGGCAGATCCAAAGCCCACTGGAAACAATGGGAAGGCTCCTGCTGAGTTTAGTGGGCTTTCAGTTCAAGGTCTAAATGTCTGATGCTATGAATAATGTCTGTGATTATTTGTGTACCTCTCTTCTCTGACCGTAATCTCTGCCTCTTGCTGTTGAGTCAGGACGAGCAATGCAGCAATTTGAAGGACTTACCTAGCAAGATAGTAGCCTTACTGTAAAGCTATATGTCTTGCTGTCTGCAGTGCTCAAATCAGCCTCAAGTGAACATGTGGAGTAAATGTACTGAACAGTCCCATCAGATTTCATTTTTTTATTCAGCATTTGTACAGACCTTTAAACAATTTTTGTTCCTCCCTGTAACCTTCTGCTTTTGCTGCAATGTGGAAAGAGTAGAACTGGTGGCCTTTCTCCCTTCTGTCTGCAAGTTATTGGCTAATATCTAACATCTTAGTTTGCAGCAATGGAAAATAGACATAAAGCCAACTCTGTTCCAACTCATGGCAGCTTTAGTTTGTTGTTCTTGGGTGTAAATGGCTGAAGCAAACTCCACGCAAAGGAGAGTCAGACCTCATTGAAATTATTACTAAATTCACCATTTGATGCTCTTTTGCAAAAAAAAAAAAAAAAAATTACACAGTTTGCATCTAGTTTTGAATGCTTGCATCGTACCGTATTTAATTTGGAAACTATTTTCCGTGGTCATGAATTTCTCCCTGGAGTGTCTTCCCAGGTAATAAAATGTTAGTGTCTTTCTGCACTTCAGAGATGCTAGTCTTCCTTTTATTAAATGCTTTCAATTCCTAACATGATGCTCATCCTCACTGATTGGGTGCCTGCCTCCTACCGAGAGACCAGTGACTGAGAACTGGAAAGGGTTTGGTTAAAACAGTAACGAAAGGATGTTGTAATTTTTCCTTACCTTGAGCTAGATGTATTCCTGCTTGGTGCAGTGTATTGACTGTGATAACAGGAAGGCTTATAAAGCTGTTGCAATCTAAGGAGCATGCTGTTTATGCTGTATGCTGTTTAAATTTTTTCAGCCAAGTATCACGGCTTTGAATCCAGCACCCAGTGACTATGGTTGGAATCTTTGCATGGTCTGTAAAGATGGTTTGATTAGGTTCACCACAAAGACAGTGTTTCTGAGATGAACGGTAACATTTCCCCGTATATGCAGAGTGGAGTATGAATGTGTGTGTTCTTATTAATCCCAAAGTGTTTAAGGTTTCATGCATCGCACCTCTTTCTCCAAGGACCCCAAATGAATCAGAAAGCATTAATGGCAAAAACACAGAGAAATGCCATCGTTGTCTTGATCAGAATCCCTCCCATTGTGAAGTCATTGGTTATCCCCCCCTGTGGAAATGTAGAACAAGTACCAAGAATGTTGGAGGACAAACTCGTTTCCTGTGGGCTGTGTTTGAAGAAGGTCCAGCAATTTCAGGGTGGTCAGAAAATAATTTTAAAAAGCATTTAACTGTGGTATTTGAATACCTGCAAGCCTAAAAATGCTGGGCTCAGCCTCTTTGCTTAAATAGCTGGTGGCCATAAAGCCTCCCGTCTCTCCCTGTCCTAGCAGTCTCTGTCATGAGACTAAGGAAGGAGCAACAAAAAAAAAGGATGATGGTAATTTGTTTCTTATCAGAGGAAGTCTACTTCATGAATGACTCACAGGAGTAATTATCTGTCAAATTGTCTCTGTGTGTAGGAACAGTCCGCATTTCCTTTCCTTGGCCTGAATTCATTGTGGTTCATTACAATCTGGTCATTACTTCGAGGGGATTTCTTTGTTATTTGGTGGGTTCTCTGTGCTTAAGAAAGGAACTGACTCTTGGATTGTTTTGAAGTCCCAATACTCTACAAGGCCCAATATCTTACATAAACGTGTGGGAATAGTGTAGCCATACTAGGTCAGACCACTGGTTATTTTCATGCTGATTTTGATGGATTCCAACTGCACATGAGTAAGTGGAGGGCAAAATCTCCAAAATGTAGATAGGCAGTTGGATGGAACTGTGACACAAGACAGAACATTTTCTTCCTAATCCCTGTGAGCTGTCCATATACACAGTAAATAGTGAGGTCTGCCTACCAGTTTTCTAAAGCTATTTTGGGAACTGGTTGAAAAAACAGGAGGAAATAAAATGCTGATTTGCTTTTCCCCTGTCCCATCCTTGAAAAGAGTATTTGACAAAAGTTTCCTTCAAGTGTGGAGTTTTGAAAAAAAAAATCATCTGCTCTTTGTTGTTAATGTAGCCAAGAGCATTGTTTATAGCCATTATTGTTACAATAGCCCAATAGTCATTATTGTTGTGGAAAACCTGCAAATGATGTGCAGGTGACCTCTACAAGTGGTGTCCATGGGTGTCATTAAAAACATTACCTTTCTTTCTCTTTAACATCTTGGCTTGAACATTTGTCTCTATCCTACATCAAACGCCAGGTAGGAAAGAGGAACCTAACATGTTCCAGCTCACTTCCATCTTTTTATCTGATTCTTCTTTAAAGAATTATTGGAGGGGTGATTCATCATTTGTCATTCACCACTTGTAGATTGTTTTTTTATTTTCTTCCAAGAGAAGTCATCGAAGGGGGATGAAGGCTAAGATGTAATGTGGAATAGCATCACAGATTGCAAGGCCAGTGTTGCCTGGTTTACTGCATGACATAAGCAAGAGAGTAGCCTCCAGGAACCTGTGCTCCAAGCCTGCATTTAATGTCAACCCATGGTAGGGAACTGCAGTAATTAGTGACAGCAATCAAAGGCAAATAGAATCATCTTTTTTCTACTGCTCTGCAGGGTGGGATCCAGAAATGTTTCTTTTTGCCACAGATGAGCTTTCTACCAGGCACTGCATGTGTTTAAGTAAATAGAAGGAGATTTACCTTCTGAAGGTCATGTGAAATCATTCCAAGCCATGGTATGAAAGTAGGTTACATACACTCTGCCTTAAGCCACTGAAGGGAATGCAGCCGATCAACCAGCAATAAGCTGACCTCAGCATGTCAGGAACCCCAGAACCATGGAAATGACTACAAGTAGCCAAACACTTGCCTCTTTGTTTAGCAGTCCTGAAGTGCAAGTTGTGCAAAGTCTGTTTAACAGGCTTTCTCATACCAGACCTGGTTAGAATGGACTTGTGCCAGAGAGTTAGTGGTAGTGGAAGGGAACAGCAGGCAAGACTGCCTTCAGGAGAAAACAATACTTTGTGTTAAAATATATCCTATCTTTAGTGTTTCTGAAGATGTTTCTGGGGTACTAATCTCATCTTTACAGTGAAAATCTGAGGTGAAAGGGTGTTGTCTACTTGTGTGATGAAGAAATCATGTAAGAAGTCTTCCCTTTTTTCCTCCCAGGATTAATTTTGCTAGGTGTAAATATGAAGGACTTTACACTTAAACCAAATGTGAATTTGGAGGTCCATCTTTACAAATAGATCACTTTACCCAGAAATTCCCTCAAAGGTGTAATAGCACCAGTAGGTGTTTAAAAAGCAGGGGATGTACAAGCCAAACCTCATGTTGGCAGTGCTTGAATGATGTGTTGCAGGTACTAGCTTTGCATCAAAGGAAGAACCACTGTTTAGGATAGAAAGCTAAAAAAGAAAACGTGCATCCAAGAGAAACTCTGGGGAGATCATTAGCAAGGCAGGATATAACTACCTGAGTCAGAGCAGGACACAGGCATTGTTGTTAGTACACATGTGAAAAATGCAATGGGATTTGAAGGCATATATATCTATCTGTCCTTGCTTCTGTGTACATTTACCATCTCAGTGTGAACAATGCACCTGCCTGAGAAACAGAAGAGGAGCTGAGAGTAAGGGGAAGACATCAAAAATAGGTCTAATTGTTTCTAATATTATTCCCCTTTGCTATCGGTGTTTCATAAAAGGAGTGTTTACATGCAGCCGTATGTTTAAAGTATATGCAAACATGGCATGTCCTTTGCACGTCCTCAGAACAGCTGAGTGCACGAATGCAAGCTTGCATTTTGCAGACATAGTTTGGCACTTTCAGCTCTCCTTCGTTTCAAACCCTGTCCCATGGTGACTCAGACAGCATTTTTAGAAGTCCCGTCAGTATCTTGCTTGTGATGGCACCCTAGAATAACAGCACTATCCTGACTTCACTGGAGGGAAAAAAACGTAGTTATTAGTTAGCAAGCACAAAATAATGGGTAGGTCAGATCTTCTGCTGATGTTTCTCCAGCAGCTGAGTTACATCAGTAAGGGCCTGACCAGAAGTAGCCCCCTTGTGTTAAAGCCAGTAAAGCAGGGCTGTTTTACATCAGTTGAGGATCTGATCGCCTGCCTCCGATACCATGGTGGTACCCTTGAAAATAACCCAAACAAACAGTAGGGAGTCTGCTTGAGGCCCTGTGGGCTTTTTCAGATAGTTCATAAATTTATTTTACTGGCTGCCCAACACAGATCACCTGCTATGTTGAAAGAACAAAGAAAAGAACTTGAAGACTGCTAAAAAACATGAAGGAAGAGTGGGAGAAAAGTCTAGCATCTCACTGACATCCTTGGTAAGAGACAACTTTGCTGCATAAACAGAGGAAGTAGCCATTTTTGATAGCTTCCCATTTTGATGAAGGTCATGTCAATACCTGGCCTGCCAAGCTTGCATTCCCCCTGACCAAAGAAAGATATGCTCCTTGCCAGCATCAGAGGAACTGAAGGGAGGAGTGAGTTTGGTTTCCCATCCAGTCACTAAATTCTTCAGGCGAGATTCTATGATTTGACTCTCTGGAATAAATTCAGAATTTTTCTGTTACTCAGATGATGTGTCTATGTGAAATGCATGTTTCTGACCTTCAGTTCTCTCTTACCGAGATAGTCATTCCCTCAGATGTTAATAGCAAACAAGACCTTCCCTTTGGTCCATACTGCCTTTACCTCTTCATGGGCAGGTTTCCAGAGCATGACTAATGAACATGTTGAAAAATATACCTTGAAATACATCTTGGAGAAAATTACCCAGATAGCAATAATGTCATTAGGTTTATTTTTTTCTCCCTAAATAAAATGAAGTTGTTAAGCAAACAACAAAATATGCCAGCTCAGAGCTCATTGCAGCAGCTGAATTGAGTTGATCAAAATTCTAGTGAATTAGGAGATGAAGTGCATCCTGCTTCAGCAGGGGGAAGATCTGTCCAGGTCTCTTTTCAGGCCAGGTTGAAGAGAGGTGTATCAAGAACATTTGACCTTACAAGATCTCTCTTGACTTTCATTTTGCCAGGGAATCTGCAGGACCATACTGACATATGCTAATATGATTAGTATATTCAACAAACTAAGAAAGGAGCCTCTTGGCTACTACAATCTTGACTAAATTTTGTCACCGCAACCAGTGAAGAGAGGCCTTCAGTTCTCCAGTGTGCAGATGCCTGTTCAACACGCCTTTTGGAGGCACCTCTTTGGAGGGAACACTTCTAAAACAGGAAAACACTAGCCTAACTCACATGAGAGGAACTTGGTTTTGAAGTGTGTCTCGGGTGAACATGTCTCGGACTGACGCTTCCTTCTCTCTGCCACCTTATTCTATATTGCTGAAGAAGAAGAAGGTGTTGATTGGCATGCACTAAAGATGACCATTTTTTGGTAGTTCTTGATCAAGGCCAGGAGAGTACAGCTTCACCTCTGTAACCAAATCAAAACTTGGCAACACACTGACATTGGTGGAGATGGCTCTACCAATAGCATAGGGCACATCTGCTGATGGTGTGTATTTTTAGGTTTTCTGCGATCTTTATCTTCACAGAGTGCATTAGGAGTTACAGAGAAGAAGGTGAGATGCAGATGCTTGTAAATAAAGGCCAGAGGTGACTTGTGACCTACAGTCCCATTGCTTGAGAAAACATTGAGCCTGCTCTTGTCACAGAAAGCAGATAGAATGATTTTAAGGGCTGTGAATTGCTTGTGCTTTTATTTCAGAGGCATTAATGGAAGCCTCTTTTTCACTAATGCTAGAAAGCAGGTTGTCTGGTTTCATCGCAGAACATATTTTTGTTGAATTGTGCTTTTTTGTGTGTTGCAATAAGCATGATCTCTCTGCTTCTGGAGTACATGAATCATTATATTTATCACTAATCTGTGCTGAAGTTGAACATAATTTCTTTATTTTCCGCTGTTCCCAGTCCTGT
>VXBO01015132.1:92527-116639 GCA_013400135.1 Rhinoptilus africanus
TAGATATGGGTCCAGATATGAATATACTCCTCTGCTCTTGCCCATTTCATTTTCCCTCAAGAAAAAGCATCTTTGGAGCTTTCTATCGGTTTAGGTCTGTCATTTTTGGCTGCAATTAACATTTTTTGGGGTTTATTTCTTTCTGGAATAGAAGTGTCTTACAGCTAAGAAAAATGAGTCCTTTCGCTACAGCACCATTACATCTTAGAGAGCGCTCCTCCAGGCTTTCTTATTTGTAAAAGTCAGTCCTAGACTGGATGGATCATTGTGGGAATGAGAGAAGACTTTAACACCATTAAAGTTGCTTTCTCCCTGCCAAGATTCCTTGCAACAGCTCTTGTTACTGTCAGTGGCTCTGGTGGTATCATGTCAGGGACTGGCAAGACTGAAGTTCTGGCAGTTTTATGTCACTGCATTGTCTACTAGCTCTTGATAAGTCTCTGTATCATCCGTTGGCATTTACCCTATTATCCTGCCCATTTTCTGCCTTCTTGTCTGTTTTATGGGATATCGGCCCTGCATCCTGCATTTCTGTCTCTCTGTGGGATCATTGCTGGATGATCCCAGTGCAGAGGTGTTGGACCATGTCTAGAGAAGGGCTACGAAGNTAAGTGACAGGTAAGTGACAGATAAAGTTCACGGCTAAGTGAAGAAATGAACTAATGGGAACCTCACAAAGTTCAGAAAAGGCAAATGCAAAACCCTGTGCCAGGGGTGGGACAGACCCACACAGAGGACCTGGATAGCTGTAGAGAAAACCACGTGGGCAAGAAGGATTTTCAGCAGGGCTCTCCCTGGAGGCATACACTGATGGGGTACAGGGACATAGCTTGCGAAAGGAGATGCTGCACTGGGTCAAAGAGGGCATACTCAGTCCCTGGGAGGGTAGCCTGACCTCGGAATGGGTTGCCCAGAGCGGCCATGGGATATCCATTCTGGGTGACAGTCTTCCTCTGTTAGTCCTTGCTTTGTGTGGGGTGGATTGGAGACTTCCTAAGGTCCAGTCTGACTCATTTTGTGACTACTGAAGTACAGACAGAGTTTATGGGTGGCACCACTGGTTATTTCTGCAATCTTTGACATCAGAGACTTTTCCCCCACTAATTTCATTTTTGAAATTAAGTATCTTGTAGCACTTTTCACTCGGAAGCTTTAACTTAGTGAGTATAAAAGCAGTGGGAGGATCATATTTTTCAAGGAATCCCCACTTGAGTTACCGATGATATGCTTGCAAGCTTCTGAAATGTGGTTGCTCAAAGTTCTTTCATTTGCTGCTACCAGGTGCCAGCCCTGAAGTGATCTTGTGCACAGGTTTCTTCCCTAAGGCTCCACTGCATCGACCATGACGAAGCTCACCGTGCGATTGGAGTCAGGATAATTTTGTAGCCTATGAATAGTTTGAAAGATGCATTCCTGCTTGTGAAAAAGGCCATTCCAGCGTCCAAGGTGCATCCTTTGTGTTAATTGACAGGTAAGGAAATTGAAAGGTTTCTTCACACCCTCCTTGCTGTGGATTTCTTTCAACTAAGCCATTTTATTTCTGTTTCTGAGGGACAGAGAGAAGATGCTCTATCTTTTGTTTCAAGGCCTTAGGGTTAGAACTTCATCTTTGGCTGTCTTTAGGTTGCTACATCAAAGTAGGCAGTAAGAAATTAAAACCACTAGGATAACATAATAAAAAAGACCAAGCCATTTAGGGGAAAAAAAAAATAATCAATATTTTGTCTTTTAGGTCCCTAGTGAGAAATACTTGTGTAGAAGAGACAAAGTGGAAAACATGAACAAGGGGCTTCTCCTGCCCTAATTGCAAGTACAGCAAGTATGTCAAGTGTGCATTTGAGAGACAGAGGTAAGGACTGCTTTGTAAACAGGAACAGAGCTGGTGAAACAGAAGAACAATAGGTAAGGGCCATTCTGTAGCCATAACTAGCTTGAAGAAACATTATTTGAGGAAGAGAACCAGTATAGCCCTGTAGGTATAATTCTAGATCAATATATTTTTGTTTTATCTCCTGCTGGATGGCCTTGCTGCATTTTATATGAAGCTTGATTGTATAAGTGGGTTGCATGTTTTGGAAATGCTTCCAGGTTTGGGAAAAATAGGTGGAGGAAGGGATGAGGCCCAGATTTCACTTAGACCAAGTAAAAAGCTGTTGCTGGAATTCTGAGGTGCTGCAACTAGATCTGCCCTGGACCTGCCTTTAATCAAGCTTTGAGAGCATAAGAAGGTGCTGAAGTCCAACTGGGATTCATGTGGGCCAATGTCCACAGCCTACTTAGTCTCCAGAGGCAGAATAGCAGACACTTTTGAAAGATCACATGTTTGGATTTAAGGCCATCGTTCCTTGGGGTCATTTACTGGATATAGCTGCTCTTCTTTATTGACATCGTGGAGTGAAGGATAGCTGCTTTACCAGCCAAAATAAATTAAAACTACATTATTAGGAATAGTGCCTTTGAGCATAAAAAATGTATAACACACGCTGGGCAGAAAGTTGTTTAATTTACAGGAAAAAGGTGCACAGGTTAAAGAATATTCAGAAAAGTTAGATATATTCAAGTCAGCAGGGCCTGATGAAATTCACCCTGGAGTACTTCAGGAACTAGCTGAAGTGATCTCTGAGCTATTAGCAATTATCTCTGAGAGCTCATGGAGGATGGGTGAGGTCCCGGAGGAGGGGAGAAAGGCAAACACAGTACCTATCTTTAAAAAGGGGAAATAAGAAGACCCAGGGAATTATAGGCCAGTCGGCTTGACTTTGATACTGAGAAAAATGCAGGAGCAAATTATTGAACAATCAATTTGTAAACACCTAGAGGAAAATAAGGTGATAAGAAACAGCCAGCATGGGTTTGTCAAGAACAAATCACATCAAAGCAATCTAATTTCCTTCTTTGACAGGGTAACTGGCCCAGTGGATAAGGGGGAAGCAGCAGATGTGATAGATCTTGACTTTAGCGAGGCTTTTGACACACATCCACATGACATTTTCATAAGTAAACTGGAGAAATATGGTTTAGATGAAGTTATTATGTGATGGGTGCAAAACTATTTGAAAAATTTGGCTTATCGGTAAAGCAGTTATCAATGGTTTGTTGTCAAACTGGGAAAACATATCAAATAAGATACTACAGAGGTCTGTCTTAGGTCCAGTTTATTCAATATTTTCAGCTCTGATGATGGAATATGTAGGAATACTTTTTAAAATTGCATATGATACTGAACTAGGAGGGGCTGCAAGCACTTTAGATAACAGGATTTGAATATAAAATGAGCTTGATAAATTGAAGAAAGGGTCTGAAATCAATAGGATGAAATGCAACAAAGACAAGTGCAAAGTATTACTTTTGAGGAAGGAAAAATCAAATGCACAAATATTAAATGGGAAACAACTAGTTTGGGATCAGTTTTCAGAAATGAGACTTAGCACGGAGCACAAAGAAAATTAAATCCAGAAATGTGAAGATGTGTGAAGAGTAAATTCCATGGCAGTATGAATTAATAGTAATATTGTCAATAACCGGGAAGTAACTGTCTAGGTCTGCCCCAGGTAGTGGGGCCTGACCTGGGAATACTACGTCTGTGTCCAATGGTGATGGCACATTTTAAAGTATAGAGATTTTGGAAATAATTCTCCTTTTGTAAGGAGAAAGAACACAGCTTGAAAAACATCTTCCAGAAGGAAAAGCAGAATTAAATGAGTTATTTTTTCTTAGAAAGGAAAGAGGCATAATGCACATAGAGTATGCAAAAAATGTTCTTTAAAATGTTATTAAGAGAAGAACACTTATCTGCTCTCCCTGTCTAAAAATGGTGTAAAAAGAAATGGATGGAGTAAGCTGAAACAAGAGATACTCATATTGGAGAGAATTCAGATAGATACTCTGGGGATGGTAGAGCACTGGAACCAGGTTTCTAAGGATATTCTGGAATCCTTGTTTCCAAACCTGAAAATGGGTCAGACAGACATCTGTCAGTGATGTGGAACAGATGTCCTCCTGAGAGCACTTCTACTTTTACACTTCTACAATAATTCATACACCTTAGTCGAGAAAAAAGCTCACATGAACAAAATAAGGAAGAATTGCATGCATACAGTGACAGTGGACAATTGGACAGTGAGGTGGATAGAGAACTGGTTGAAGGACAGAGCCCAGAGGGTGGTGATTAGGGGCGTGGAGTCTAGTTGGAGGTCAGTGATGAGNGGGCTACTAAGATGATTAAGGGACTGGAGCACCTCTCCTATGAAGATAGATTAAGGGAATTAGGTCTCTTTAGCCTGGAAAAGAGGCGTCTGAGGGGGGACCTAATTAACACTTATAAATACTTGAAGGGTGGGTGTCAGGAGGATGGGGCCAGGCTCTTTTCAGTGGTGCCCAGTGATAGGACAAGGGGTAACGGGCACAAACTTGAGCATAGGAAGTTCCACCTAAACATGAGGAGGAACTTCTTTACCTTGAGAGTGGCAGAGCACTGGAACAAGCTGCCCAGGGAGGTGGTGGAGTCTCCGTCTCTGGAGACATTCAAAACCCGCCTGGACGCGTTCCTGTGTAACCTGCTCTAAGGTGGCCCTGCTCTGGCAGGGGGGTTGGACTAGATGATCTACTAAGGTCCCTTCCAACCCTAGGATTCTATGATTCTATGATTCTATGATTCTATACACATACAGACGTATATTTCTCCAAAACTCCCACCCTTCCCCTGAAAATCCCTTTTAAAATTTATGTACAGTTATCACACAAATTGTGTTTCTCCTGCTTTTCCTTTCGTCTGCATTTGCCTTGAAACAGGGGGAAGAGTCACAAGTCATTCCATACTTATATGAAAGATTATAGGGCTAGAGAGGGCTAAACCCAGCACGTTGTTTTTTGTGGGCTGGCCTTACAACTGTGCAAAAGCAAGACCTCAAAGCTATAAAAAAGCCTGTTTGAAACTATCTCCTGCAAGCTGCTGTAAGAAGTGCTTTGTTCTTTTTCTCTTTGTGTTTTTGATGAAGCTACACAGTCTGAGAATGAAGCTTTATAAATATGCCAGCTCCCTTTTAATGATAAACATGGGACAAACTGGATGGTACTTTTATGAGGTTTTATTGGCATGATTTTGAACTGGTGTGTTATTTATGGGACCATCATAGATGGAATGCAGCAAACTCTCAGTATCTTCTTGTTATGTTTTCTGTGCGAGCCACATGCATCTCAAAACGTACCCTTGAAATGCATAGTGAGAAGTGGGAGCTTCTTTTAGGGCTGTAAGGCCAGAAATCTTAGTCATCAAGTGTTGATTTGTGTAAAGACTATGCTAAGAAAAAACACTGTTTTAAATGACTGATCCAAAATATCTATCTGAAATTTAAGTGCCGGATTTTCACACTGCATTGCAGGGGATGCTACCTCAAAGTGACGCTCAAAGAGCAGACTATCTTCTCCTCCTCTGTGTGCTTACCTTTGTGATGACACCTGTGTAAAACAAATTTGGGAAACCATCTGAAAGGCTAGGAGACCATGGCGGCAAGTGAAAATTGCTTGTCTTCCTGTGAAACTGGGGTTCTTGCTTTTGTATCTCTGTGAAACTCTGGTACAGATACCAAAGATGTTGAATTGCATCACTGGGATTTGGTGAATGTATTTGCTTCTAGATTTGGGACTTGGACTCCCTTCCAAATCTCGAGACCTAGGAAAAGACATTTACTTATTTGGAAAAGGAACATTTCCCAGATAAACTGTCTGGTAGATAACTGCTTTTGAACAGAGTCAGCTCCACGTTCCTTGGGGTCTGGTTAGTCTGGTTTCTGTGCGTCCAAAGGCACTAAAGTTAGCTTGAGTCAGGTTCATGTATGGTGCTAAGGCTGCATTCATGTGGTGCTCTGCTTCAAGGTTAACAGTGCTACCAATCTCCCTTTTCTCTGTTTTGCTCTGCCCCTGTTCTTATTCACATATGTTTTTAGCATACATGCTTTAGCTTCACCTGGGTTTTAACAGGCTCCTATTACCCTTTGCAATTGAGAGTTTGTCAAAACTGAGCCCCCCAGGCTCTATTAAAGTGTCAGCAAGATTTTATGCACCAGTTAAGCCTCACTTAAAGACTATTTTGAGACTTTACTGGTGCTATGTAGAAAAATAAATTTGCAGTTAGTGACCCCTCCATGTAGTATACTTGGCCCAGTAGGAAGATATACCACCACTCACATTTATAGTGAGGTCTACAGTACGTAACTTTTAAGAGGGAATTTTTGGGGTAGAAGGTTTTGGGAGGTCACTGGCAATACTGTCATTAACTTGTGAGTGATGAGGTAGGTCTGTATTTAGACACACTTTTACCCCTGCTTTCTGCAATCTAATAGGTTTTAAACTTTCATTAGCTACCACAAATGAAAGATTTGTGGTAGTATGGAATCAAGAGTGTTCTCATCATTTGCAAAAGATATCATTAATGATAAAGTAAAATAAAACTTCCTGTATCTAAATATAGGCTGGACTAAATTGGCAGTTTTCAGTAAGCATGCCTGCTTAGTAATGGAGACAATGCTGAGTGAACTTTACAGAAGGGGAAAAAACCTAACTAAATAAAAAATCTTGTCTGAAATGCTGCCAAAAATTAATGCATTTTTTTCCCTCTATGAGGCAAGGTTGTCCTTGCTTTCCATCTCAACCAGCTAGAGATATCTCCTTGGAAGGCATTTCCCCTCTCTGAAACACATCTACAGCTTGTTCCATGCTAAAAATATCAACCATAGAAGCTGTGCCATGACAGTAAGAAAAAGAAAAACACAAAAATCCAGTCCAAAACTAGCTCAATTCCTGACCATGTTTCTGTATTTTAGAAAGTGAAAGCTGGATTCACAGAATAATTTAGGTAGAAAGGAGTAAATTCTAGGAAATAACCTGGTCAGATGCTCCTCACAAAGCATATCCAGCATAGAGATATCCCATTACAGATATTGCCCTGCAAAGGTCTTAAATTGTGGGGGTGATGTTGACTAATATCAGAGATTTCTGCTTATCTCCAGCATTGGCCATAAGAAGTTTAGTGCATTTCTGAATACTCTTAAATGATCTCATGGAGCCTAAGTCTTCACTTGCATTTCCCATCTATCTCCCCTCACTCCAACCCGCAGTCTGAGTTCTGTGTCATGCCAAAGGAGAGCACATAGGAGAGGCTGCATGAGCACAGCCACCCTTCAACTGGGACACAGTGTGATTCTGCCTATTTCCAGGGCTTTTCCCACCTCTTTCCCAAAGTCTTGAAGGGGCAGATGGTATCTACTGTAGATTTCTGGTGTTTCCACAGTGACCCAAATTACTGGAACACAAACAAAGGGAGACACTCATCCAGATGCTGCACATCTGTGCATGAAAAAAGGCAAGACCTGTGTTCATGCAGCAACCCAATTCGTGTCTTGCTTGCCAGTGTGGCTTAACTTAAGTACACCCACTGAAGTGACTGTATCAGTAAGAGCAGACTTTCTTTGTTGAGAGGTACAACCCACCTGTGATTTAAATATATATATATACATATACACACACACACACACACACGCTATCATGGTGATATATTTTAATGAGAACTTCATCATGACCAGCTGGTGTTGTTTGAAATGAATTACATTAATAATATGGCTGAATTTTCAGTATAAGACTAAATAATGAGAGTTGTAAAGCTGCAACATAATGTGGAGTCAACAGTTTAGTGGGCTGACACTCCCACCTTAGGCAAGTCTCTGAATCTGCCAGGTGCATCACCCTCCCTCTGTAAAATGAGGTTTAACCCTCCCTCCTCCACACCCCACTGGGGTATCTCAAGGGTGTAGTCCTCTGGCACCGAGGAGAAGCACTGAGCTATCCGATGGCGGGGTCTGTATTAACACTTCAGGTAGCACGTCTATTTTGGGGCCAGCGGGCTGACAGCTCCTCTGTGCTCTGTCTCCCCGTTTTGGTATGTGCTGGATTCCACTTGTGTTGCATCCGGGTGCACAGGAGTGGCTGTGGAAGTGACAGCACTGCTTTCCTGCTTGCTCCTGGCCTGTGGCAGTGGAGGGAGAGAGGCAGGCTATGGTTTCATGGCGCTGCAGTGCACGGAGTCCAAGAGCTCCAGTGAGGTACTTGGACAGAGACTTTCATCACACTGGCAGTGTTGCCAGACTCCATGGTGGGAAGGCTCCATTTCTGGTAATGTAAATCACAAGATACTTCCTGCAAGACTGCAAGAAGGCAAGCTTGCTGTGACCACACAGCACTTCCATGCTGCACACTTCTCACCCAATGTTAAAGCAAAAATCCACCAGGATGGAAATACTTCAGCACTTTTCTTGTTAAATATTACCAGTACCAGTATTTAGGGTGTGCTAGACATTCTTCCTTGCTTCTCAATGACTTCTGCTTGTGAGTTCTAAGAAGGAAGGTCAGCTTGGGCTCATTGGTAGTCCTTTTTTCTCTCTGGTCCTCAATGTAGGCAGCTATCCTTGCCAGTCTCTTTTTCAGCCTTACTAAGCAGAACCCTCCACAGGAATACCGGATGGCACAGGCACATAGATGACCATGCAGGTAAGTGCCTCTTTCTAGGTGTAGAGTTTCTCTATCCATATTGTATTAGCCAGGACCTAGCTCTTTCCCTCAGTATTGTATCATTGTTGTCTTTCTTGACACTTAACTGTATGAATGTTTTCTTTGCTTTCCAAATTATGATTAATTAAAGGATTTCTCAATTTCCTCACAATGCTTTTTTTTTTTTTTCTGAGGCTAATCTTCAATTAATAAGGAATGTGAGCATGTAAATACAAAATGTCTGTTGTGTGTTTTTCTTGCAATAAATCTGATCATTATTTATACTGCTGCTCAGTATATCTCCCCTAAGGTATGCTGAATTTGGTCAAATCACTACATCACTGGAATCCTGAGCGTTACTCATTTGTGTGCTAATTATTTTTAATCTGGGTCGTTCTAAAAAGGTAGTCAATTAGACTTTATTGAATTGTCAGCAGTCATAGCAGCAAAGGGAATCTGGTAGCTGGTGTAACCATGCCACAGATGGCTAAATACCCTGTAGTCTGAAGGGAATAATGAAATAAATATATATTCAAGTTACAGAATGTGGTGTGAAAAGGAGACAGGCTTTTTGGAGACGAAACCACTGTTCACAGTTGATTGAAGCTGACTTTGAAGACCTCTCTCATGGCACCCTTTGGGAAGAGCTATGAGTAAGTGACCCTTTCTCATCTAATTCCCAAGGTTCACCTTGAAATATATCACTAGGTGGTACAGATCTTCTGCCTTAAGAACATCTCAAGGCCACCTTGCTGATGTTTGTTTTCCTCTGCTATAGATTCAGGACTACCTCTTCCTGGAATAAATTCATTTATGACAGGCCACCATGTGACATGCCTTGAGCCTTCAACCCTTTTTACCCTTTATGGATGTTACCAAGCAGTGGTAATGATAGTGTCCTCCCATTTGCTCCCACCACTGTGTAAGAGTAATTCTTTAGACTTTGGGCCAAGACAAGCAAAGAGATGCTATAAGCTTACAGAGATAGACCCATTAATTAGAAATGAGACAGGTATCCTGTTTCTGACTAATGTTTCCCAAACCCTTGATGCCAATATTGCAGAAAATCATAAGAGCAATGACATGACTGGGAGAATCAAGAAAGAACGGGAGATTCTGGGTGTGAAGGAAAGATTGGTGGTAGGGATGAAAGAATGGCATGTGTTGATGGCACCTCTGTCACGTAGATTAACCTTTCATTAAGATGCAAGTACACATCTATCTGTCACTTCTCAGGACAGCAGATCAGGAGATGGAGGCCAGTGGATAAAATTGGACGACTGATAAGTGAGACAGGATGGAGAGACTGATTTCTGTCAGCTCCTATGAGCTACAAAAACCACATCGAAACCCTATACATGATCAGCAGTCTGAGAAGACCCCAGTAGGCATTGACAACTCAGGAGCTGGTGTCTCTTGTCCCTTGTGTCTTTCCAAAGGGTCTGAAGATACCATCTGGGTATGTCTGTCCTTGTGCTTCATCGCTGGATAGGGCATCTGCAGGCACAGCTCCTAATGTCTGTCCTAGTGCCTGACTGATGGACACAGATGTTGCAGTGTCCCTTCCCCTCCAATAACGTCTTGCATTGAGCTTTCCTACAGTATTTTGGGCTGGATATCATACAAGCATGAAATGCAGCATGAATTATTCGATACCTAGCATTTTTAAACCGTAACCTTATCTCAGCTAGGAATTTTACAGGTATGTTGAGGACCTGGAGTAAATGAATAGGCACCTTATAAGTCAGTCTTCCCATGAATTTGCTGTGCAGAACTGCTGGCAGGGTGTCACAAGGAAGTATATGCAAGTAATCATGTGTTTTACAAGAAATATTTGGTAAATTGGTCTAACAAATTTTGAATGATGAACATTGCAACCAAAAGACATCTCGCAATCAATACTTTTTTTCAGCATACTCTGTGCCTGAAATTGTACTTGACTATGCATGAGCACAATAATGGTAAAAATTCTGATGTAAATAAAGAGTATTTAAGTTTCTGGTAGTGAGTTTCTTGTCTTATTTGACCTCATTTATTATTGGATATATAATTGCCACTGAACATTTAACTCACATGCTTGTGATTCTTATTCAGTTATGCAACAGAAATTCACGTCCCTATTATTTGCAATATTACACATTTACAGAGTGTTGAGAAGAGTCACAGAAGGAAGATGTAGTCATTATCCTGATCAGAAAACAGGGCGAAGTCACCAGCCTATGATGCGTATACCTTTCAGAGCTCATTAATGCGTGCAATTTAGTTAGTCCTGAGGTAAGGATTCTTTAGGTCATTTTTGCTGTGTGGTAAGAGAAGGCAAAGCTAATTTTAGAAGGTTGCCACCTTCTCTAAAGTATATTCAATGCTTTGAGAGCTGAGAAATTCAAATAAAGGGGAGGGGTCGTTGTTACTGTGCTTTTTTAGAATCATAGAATCGGTGAGGTTGGAAGGGACTTTTAAGATCATCAAGTCCAACCATTAACCTGCCCTGACAAAAAAACGCTTCTAAACCATGTCCCTCAGCACCTCATCTACCCTTTTCTTAAACACCTCCAGGGATGGGGAATCCACCACCTCCCTGGGCAGCCTATTCCAATGTTTAATAACCCTTTCAGTGAAAAAATGTTTCCTGATATCCAATCTAAACCTACCCTGACATAACTTGAACCCGTTTCCTCTTGTCCTGTCCCTTGTCACCAGGGAGAAGAGGTCAGCCCCCATCTCTCTACAACCTCCTCTCAGGTAGTTGTAGAGGGTGATGAGGTTTCCCCTCAGCCTCCTCTTCTCCAGGCTAAATAACCCCAGTTCCCTCAGTCATTTTTATTATTTTTCTGCTTCTCATTCAAGTAGTCTGTCCTAGATTGGAGAGAAAGACCCAGAAGCTATCTTCAGAAAAGATATAAAGTTTCCAAAAGAGGAATCTAAGCTAGCACAGAAAAGCACACAGTACTTCTAATAACATTCAGTGACTCTGTTAGCAGGGAAAAGAAGCAGCAGTGACGTTGGTAATCTGTTCAGATGAAACTTCAAGGGTGTCTTCAGCAGAGTGTCAATTCAATTGTTGTCTGATTAGTCTTTTGGTAAATCAAGCTGGCACAGCAGTCATTAGTTCATCTTAGCATTTAATATAAAAGAAGTTTCTTGAAAGTGTGGTGAAGAAAGGGCTCATGGTATAGCAAGAGATTGGGTTGTGAAGCCAATAATGGTGAATGCCAGGACACAGTCGAGTGCAGAGAGTGAAAACACTTGAAGATTCAGAGTAAACCGCTGTGGTGGGCTGTGTTTGCGAAGCCAGTGAATTATGTTCCTTAGGTCTTGGTGTGAGATGAAAATAACTGAAGAATAGAAAGGGAGACCAGGCACAGCTGTGAGCAGCCCTATGAGGCTTGCAAGGTGGCCTCTCTGAGAGGCTGTTATGAGTGCCTGGTGCAATCAGGGCAGTGTTCACAGTCTATTTGCATGAGCACTTCTGAACCCCACGGGCAGGACCTGAATCTTGTAGTCTCATTCTGGTGAGTAGAAAAAGGAGGGTTACCACTCTACCACTCTCACTAGAAAAGCCTGGTGTGCCTGAAGTTAAGCCCTCTAACAAAGTTGAAAATCTGGAACAGCGCACTCATGTTTACTTAGGTAAGAAATATCTAAAACTTGTGATGTATGGCTAGGAAGAGGATGCCCTTTTGTGGTCTGCAGTCTGGAACTGTGCATGGTATACGGTATCGTCACTGTCCTACACACAAAAGTCTGCAAAGAGCAGGAAAGCATCGTCATCTTTGTCTCAGTCCTTGGCACATCCTCTGTCTGTTGTTGCATACGGGATAGTATTGCATACTATCTTTGTTTTTCAGGTACAACCTGTGCTTTTCAGGAAGATCTTGTGGGACACTCTCTGAACCTTAATTTACATGAAGGAGTTTCAACTGTTTTTAAGGCACAACAGGTAGACAGCAACCCAACAATGGGACCTAAATGCCTGAGTGGAACTTCAGCAACATCTTTTACACCAGAGTTTCTCTTTAGACTTAAGTTTGGTGGCAGGTACCATTCCTGGCATCTGTGGTCAAAGAGGTAAACTTGGCATGGATTGTTGTCTGTCCAGCTATCCATACTTGCATTTATGCTCTGATTCTCATACCTACTGGCAAGAGGATGAAGGAATTTTTTTCGTGTTTCTCTTTCCTTCCACTGTGGAAAGTATTGACATTGAAAATGGGAATAAAATATGGAATTAGTGTTCTTTATTGTTGGCTTTCCTCCTGTCAACAGAGTGTCTTTTCATTGTATCTCAGATGTGCTGTCTCACTGAACATACTTTTCTCATTTTTGCTGGTCTCCGTAGTTGCTTTCAGCAGTTGGTTCATTGATGCGGATTTTTCCTGCATGTGAAGATACTATGCTACAAGATTTTCCTCTCCACAACTATAGTACAACATTCTTTCTGGAGCTTTTATTTACTGCTTAGTTAATTATAGTCAGTTTGATGTACCCTGTGAAGAGGAGCAAGTTCAGTAGCTCAGAGAGACTCTTCCAGTTTCAGTGTTCTCTTTCTCTCTCCTTAAAATGTGCAAGCCAAATTGCCCAAGATAATTTATAATTAATATATATTCTAGGATTTCAGTAACATTTGTACACAAGGAGTGTTTTTTGAAATAAATTCCATTTCTCTGCTGTTTTTCTCACAATGTTGAAATTTCATGTAATTTTACCAAGAAGATATCCTATCCCATAAAAATTACTCCAAGAAGTGGGGTGAGGGGTTCGCTGCCAAGCTAGTATTTTATTTTTACTGTGAATAACTAACTGGAGAGGAAAAGGACACTTGACCCTATAGGTTAGTCCCCTGTAGTTTAGTCTGATTCATGCCTTTAGGCATTCATGTGTTCTCTCTTTCTTCCCTATAAACCACCTTAGGATCTTTTACAGGAACTTATGCCATTGGTTTCTTTCTTAGTAAGGTTTGACCTAACAATTTCATATGTGTTGTGTTCTTGAACATATACCTGACACTGCAATGCCTAGTAGCTAGGCAGCCACCTAGCAGAGTCAAACCCGCTCCTCATCCATCAGGCAACGATTGTGAAACACTTCTACATCTAAAGGCTCTTTAAACAAAATCTTGCAATGCCGAGGCCTGAGGGATACCTAATGAGCCAGGTGATTCCCCACTGATCATCCAGCAGTATGTGTACAGTGTCTGTGCAGCACTGCAGTAGTGGGTGTCACATAAGGTATGTGGTGGTGACAAGTAGGAGTTAGACACTACATTAAGTCTGAAGATTTTGTTTCTAGCTCCTCTTCTAAGCTCTATATGACCATGTCACATACCAACTCATTCTGCACACACATTTGTCTGGCTATGCTACTGGTTCATAATCTCCTTGGAGCAGGCACTATATAGTATTACATACCTAGCACAGTAGTGCCAGTTCTCTGTTGAGGTCTCTAATCAACACCTATATGCAAATACATGGTGAAGATGATTTGCTAACAGCCATACGGGATATTGCAGCTATTTTCTGGTGTGTGGGGATGGCTGCAGTATCTTAGTATGTGAACCACTGGAGAACGCTAAACTCTTTTTTCATGTTGACCACTGTGAGATATGCTGATGGAATTTCCTGTTTACTTTTAACTTTGGGCTGGATTCTGATCCCTTTCACTCTACTCCTGAACTGAATAGTACCTTGTTCCACAAACGGTTCTATTGGTTCAATGGGGTCTTTCATGGATGGGAAGGTACCATTCAACATGACTGAAAGCCTTGGAATCTGGTCCTTAAATCATATTTGCTAGTTGGACTGTGTGTGTGTGTTTGTGCATGTGTCTGTTCTCAAGCTTTTTTTTTTTACAAGGGACTCTAGTTTACCCTGTTAGACTTCTCTGAAACCTTTCATTATTAGGGCTACTGTTAGCTCACAAAGCTTCATAATGTTCTTCATTGTTGTTTGTTTCATGCACTGAATTAGAAATTAATTCTTTTTCAGATTTACTGGCATATGCTTCTAAGCTCATACTCTCCATTTAATGTATCCCATGGTATGTGTGTCTCATCAAATGTGACAGATTGGGGTGATTCTGTCAATAATTCATATTTGATATAGAGTAGAACAAAGTTAAGAGGGAATTGCAAAGTAATATAATCCCTGTCCCTTTTAAAACAGACAAAGTTGCACTAAAATTGACGCCTTTGACCAGGACACTTAACATTCAAAAGCTAAACCTACCAGCATAGGGAGTAATAGATGCTTGTTTGGAAATAATATGGGAAGTCAGGGTAGAGGATAGCAATTGGCGTCTTCAAAAGAAGTCCTCTGGGCCTCACTTTTCAGAGGTGAGGAAGCAGCCACAGCTCTCATTAAATTCCACCAGAGTCCCAGGTGCTCAATACCTCTGAATTTCAAGCAATTAAGTAGGGCATGCAAACTGGGATGTTGTAAGCTGACAACAGTTGAGCCTGCTCCACTTGAAGGTACTGCCAAAGCAGCTGCTGAGAAACTTAGAGGCTGAAAAGAAAAATAGTGAAATAAGTTCTGTGTGTGCCTAAGACCTTGCAAGTGTCTGACTTCTTTGATAGCAACTCAGATGCTTTGATTAGCAGTCAAGGAGGTTTTTTAATACAGTCCTGAATGGTTGGAAGATGTGAGGACTGGAGACTGTTTCTGCTATGTCTGGAAGAGCAAGTTTCCCTGCTATAGGACAAGAGTTTGTTCCATGATCCTTGATGGACAGCAGGGACTCCTGATAAGCTATACAGGCTTTTAGAGAAGCAACTGTTCTTTAGAGAGGAGGCAGATTCAACTCATGAATGTCACGTG
Organism: Rhinoptilus africanus; assembly: GCA_013400135.1. Lineage (NCBI taxonomy): Eukaryota > Metazoa > Chordata > Aves > Charadriiformes > Glareolidae > Rhinoptilus > Rhinoptilus africanus. The sequence goes on from VXBO01015132.1 coordinate 107,884, forward strand.
TGCAGATTGACACCCAGTGCTTCACCAGGGAAATGGTCTTTCTTCCAAGGGTATTTGCTAGAGCTGTTGTCTCATTCATCATTGGTCATGACTGACCTATGGAAAGGAACCCTTGGATGTTCCAGAGAATTAGAAATGTTTTGTGACCCCCTGGAGAAATGGGAAAATAGGATTTTGCTGCAATAGAAGTAGTAGCAAAAGTCCCTTCAAATCCCATGAGACCAGTGTCTGCCTATGAGGAACTGTCTGATACTGCAGATTTCTTCTTTGTATGGTCTCCTGTGGGATTCTTCTGCTGTGTCTGCAATGTTCTGCAATGTGTGATGCCCACCTTTTGCAAGTTAACCAAGACAGGCTGAAAATGTTTTGTGATTTCCTGTGGAATTGTCTGTTGAGGCAGTTACATTATGACAAAAAGCACCTTGAAAATTTTAGAACCCTAAAGTTCCAGGCTCCTGGGCTTTTCCCAGATCACTGCTTTTCTTAGGCAGACTTAGAAAGATTGGCCCCTCCTATCTGACCAAGACACTCCCCACTGAATCCACACTGCTTCGCTGAGGCCTCTCAGGGGCTGATTTATCTGCTGACAAAAGCAACAACATGTAAGGAAGCAGTCTGTCAAGACTTTCTGGAGGCTGAAGATTTCTGCTGCACAGATGCTGCTCAAGAAAACATTGTGTAATTCAACTGCAAGAGTCTCAGAGGGTTGGGAAAGCAAAAATCTGGCTAGGACAATCAAGTGTGGTACTCTGTGACCACACGGAGGAAGCTCTAAGCTTTCATGTCTTTGTGTCTTGTTAACAAGATATGGCAGTACAGGGAAAAGCACTATGTCAAGAATACAGTAACTGTCTCCTCCTTCAATTAAAATAGGTCTGATCCAAAACTAAACACTCATCACCTGTTAACGATAAATTTACCCTGCTGTTTATGTGATATTCCCTCGCTAAATGTGTCACATAGGTTGTGAAGAAGTCACACGCTGCGGCGAGGCTGGTGTTGATTGACGTTTTTCTCCTTAAAGGTGCTGAATGCATAAAAAAGAGTATGTTAAAAAAGTGATGATGGGAACTGATGCTTAGGATGGGTGGGGACACTAGCTGTGTGGAAAGTGCAGCACACACACAGTGTTGGAGTGTCTTGCTCATACTGGAGAATGACAAAAAGAATGCCACCAAACCCATCATGCATAATATCTTGTACCTCAAAGTCCCATTCTGTTTTAAAGGACACACACTGGACTCAGAACTGCAACTTAGTGCTCAATCTGTGTTATCCTCATGGTGGATTTATTTAACAACTGACAGCGTGGGGCCTGATTCTTCTTTCCTTTGCACAGCTTTGAGTTGGCAGTTACTTGAATAAATTTTATGGGATTATCCCTGTATAAAACTCTTTCTGTTTGTTTGTTTCAATAAACGCAGACTCTGTAGCTGCAGTAAAGCAAGTATTGGGCTTTTGGTTTCTGTTTTGAAGTTTAGTCTGATGGAAGGAACTCCTAGTTGTTATTCAGACTGCTTTCACTCAGGTGAAAAATTGGGATGAAATTATGGGGAGAAAAGGATTTATCTTGACTGTAGTAAGGGAAAATAAACAATTTGGAATCTGGTATGGGAAAAAAAAAAGGAAAATCCTGGGTGAAGACTCTAGTCACCAGGTAACAGGAATGCCTGGGAGCAGGCATTTACAGGCTTCCATGAAAACATTCTCCTCTTGCTCCAGTGTAGAAGAGGAATAATTTGAAACACAAAAAGTTGCCATGGAACAGAATTATCACTCCACTGATGAACTTTATTGCGTCATAATGTGTCAGCCTACAAAAAGTCACAGCAAATGGTCGAGATACCTTCTGTGGTGAGACACCAAGACCATGTCATGGTCTTGTGACTTACTCAAAAGGTGCAATAATAAGCATCTCTCCTGCCTGTCATTTTCTGTTTCACTGTGTTTTCCCCAAAAAGGAGGTTCACTTTTCAGAAAAGAGTGAAAAGTTGCAAACAAGAAGAACAAAAAATATTTTCCCAGGGTAGAATATTCTGTTATATAACAAACCAGACAGATTACTGTGTGCTGGAAGGGAAAAAAACATACTTGAAGAGCAAGATGAAAACAAAACTCAAAGAAGTGAGCTTTGAATGTATCCTTAATGCAAACTGAGAAAACTGAAGTTAGAGCTGGTAAATGATACACCAGCCATGACACTCTGCTTACAGACTGTGATTCTAAATGTCATATGCTCTAGGTCCTTCTTGCTCCCCGTTCTTGCTTCCCACATGAGAAACTCATTTCTCTCCGCGCCCTGACCATGATATTAGTCTGCAGCCTATATCCATAACAAACTGTTCTGGTTTCCATTTTAACAGTTTTACTTATTCTGTGGTTTCAGACCAAGTGAACAGACTCTTTCTCTTTGCAATCTGCAAATCCAGAAATCTCAGCCTAATCTTTCTGCTTCTGATGCCTTCCAAGTTTTGATGAGGTTGTTTTATCTCTTACTGTTATTAGAGAGCAGGTCAATGCTTCTCCACTTATTCTGTAGATTTTTACTGCTCTGTGGATGTCAGGAATATTCTTTTTATCTTCTCCTTTGAATCCCCTGTTAATCATATCATGATGCACCTTTTTCAAATCTATAGGTTTATTGAATGGGGTTTTTAATCTTTGCAGAACTCCTAACCAGTCACGTCCATAAAGAAATGAAAAAAACCCTGGTATTCACATCACCTGATGTAGTTGGTTTTTTGGGCTCTGCAAAGATTAAAAACACAGTAAGACTTGAGAGCATCCTAGAGGGAATATAGAGGTTGCTATTAATATGTTCTTCTTTTGAACAGAACTGATCTAAGGGTTTGGAAATAGAGGAAAAGAGACTGTTTAAAGCAATAGACAGGGTTGAGATTTCAGGTACATACTGCAGAATATTATGGTACAAAGAAACTAAGAAAATTATGAGGGCCAATGCTGAAGCTATTCCTAGGTTCATTCTCATTTCCATATGCTCAAACAGGCAGCTCCCTGTTGTAGATTACAGTGAAATGATTGAATTCATGTCAGTGATGGGATGATTTCTCAAATGGTCATGGAGAGTGCTCCATGGCAGCTAGGCAGATGGCCAAGGAGATTTTAAATGTATTTTTCATGGCAGGTAGAGTTCCCTGTGTCATTTGTTTGGAGTGGCAGCTCTATGCTGCCATTACTGATGCTGCTGCTGTCTGACTACTGCTCTTGGGGATGGCTGCTGGCAGGGATGGACTGAAGCCCCCAGCCTTGTTGGCACAGCCATTTGGTCCTAGCTTCTTTCCTCTAAGCCAAGAGTAGGCTTCCTCTTTCTTGTGGCTCCTTCAACTTATCTTTACCAGCCATGGGCTGGTAAAACATGGGCTCTGGAAAACAGCACCCTGTCCTGGTTAGGACATGCAGCAGCCCACTCCATCTGCACAAGACATCAGTGCAGCACTCTAGAGGCTCCACAGAAAAGAGGGAGAGGGAGGTGGAGGGTTAATGAAGACACAGGGTAGGGACAGGACCTGTTTGCAAGCCCAGAGGAAAGCAAGAAGGGAGCAGGACAGGAAGGGCATGAGAGCTTCAAAGAAGGAAAGCAACGGATGGAAACACAACAGGACAAAGAACATTCCTGTCAGGAATCCTGGGGTCTCTTTTCAGGTCTGGGCATAGATTTGTCATGCAGCCTTTGGAAAGTCATGTCACGTTCCTGCCTGCAATATGTCCTCAGGAGCCTGGAATGTGAGCTTAGCTGCTTATTATTGGACGCTTTATTTACAAAGCTAGGAGGGCCTGTTTTTGATCTTTTATTCTGATTCCTTTTGCAATGCATGCGGTTGAACTTCCTAAAATTAATTCCTGCTTAAACTGCAGCCTATCTTCTCGAGAAAAAAAAATCCAGTATTTGTGGGGGAAATTCCGTGCAAATTTTTAAATCCAAATTTGGTGTGTTTGTCTAGCAGTCAATTGTCCTGCTTTTTTTTTTTTTTTCAGTCTATATTGTTTTACCTTCAACTTCAGTAGATGTTAAACCTTGATATGTCTTTGTCTGCAGACCAAAACCTCCTTGATTATAGAATTTTTATTCCTCATGGGTGGCTGTAATCTCTGATCAATTCATCCCCTTAATGTGTTTTTCACAGAGAAAGAGACTTCATTTATTTAAGCTGTTGGGTGCATTTCCTGATGCTGTAACTGTTCTCATGGTTCTTCTCTGGATCACCTCCAGTTTGCCACCAGTACTCACCCTGATTTTGGGTCCTGAGGGGGCTTGGGCGCTGCTGGAGGAGGGCTGCTTCCAGTGGGAGACCTCAGCAGAGAGAACGGGCGCAGGGCGGCCAAAAGCAGCATACCTCACAAAGAGCACAAAGACCTGCTTGTGGGCAGACAGCAGGAAATCAGTCCTTTGTGACCGACTCCGTCCTCGCCTTTGTCAGGCAGGCATGACGTGACGGTGGCTGTGGCAGCAGCCTGCAGGCAGCAGGGCTGCTTTTCCTCTCCAGCCCTGGCTGGAGATGCCTGTAGTCTCCACAGCTCCTGGCTCTCAGGCAGGTCGGAAAGGCTGAGAGCAGCCCTGGCACCGTCCTGCAGAACGTGCCTTTGTCCAGGATGGTTTCAGGAAGCAGTTTGCCATCCTGAGGATGGGAATGGTCTCTTCGTAACAGCGTCTGACTGCTTTTGTTTGGCCCTGTGTATTTAAGCGTTTCTCTGCAGCTGTTTCCCACCCACGTTTTTATCTGTCATCTGCCTACAGATGTCTGCTGATGTTGGAATAAATATTCTAAGATTTGTTTGACTCCCTCTGTTTTTTCCCAAATATGTTCCTGAAGTCTGAAATGAGAGGCAAAGAAATAAAAATAAAAGATTAGCAGATATTAAATAGCGCAAATTACAAGAAGTCTTGAAACAAACCCCTGGATCAGAAGAATCCCAGACTCCAGGGGAGTTGAGGCTGGCCCTTTGTCCAAATCCACACGCTGTGGTTTACTTTCAATTATGCGATGGGCCAAGCCAGAAGTCTTGTTCAGAGCAAAATGGAACATGAGCTGAATTTGGGTTTGGATCTGAATTTTGTGGTGCAGGTCCATTGACAACTGGCAGTGACAAAATGCATTTATAAGAGAACAAATTACCTGCGTGAAATTTACCAATGAAAAACCAGTGCAAGGCTGCAGAAGGAAAATGCAATTCCAACCTGGCTGACAAGGCCAATGTGCAATTTTTGGCTGAACAGAGCGGTTTTACTTACATGGCTTGGTTGTCACAAACATCCCGGACCCTACTCTCCTCTTGCTGGTTTTACATCACTGTGACTCTGCTATGACTTCCGTGAAGGTATTCCTAACTTAACAACTTGAAGTGGCCAGAGAATAGGTCCATTTACATTATCAGTGCCTGATCCATTTGTAATACAAAACACTTACTAAAATAAAAAATGGTTTACATACTTATTTTGACAGAAGCATACATAAAAATATACCTCACAGTCCAAGTAAATATGAAAAGGCTGCCAAATCTGCCTATATAAATTTCAATGAGCTCATATATTTTCAACATTTAATTAAAAAAGAGAAGTGTTCATACTCCTTATTAGGAAGGGAGAGAAAAGGTTAGATTATTTTAGTTTTTTTCAGAACAAGCAATGATGCAGAAATATCTATTCAAAAACCAAAAAATCTGTGATACATTTGGAGGAAATATAATTGATATTTTTGGTTAATTACCATTCCATATCAGAACAATAAGCTTTTTTTATTTTTTTCTTTCTGTATATTACCATTTTGGTATAACTGGCTGTTTTGTTTGAATGAAAAGAAAAAAAGGCATTAAAAACCAATGTCCATTATTCAATTAAAGGATAAATGGTATAGTTTGTGAAAAAGTAGGCATTGACCTACACTAGAAATAGAAAAATTATTCATTGCAAAAAAAAAAGGACATGCTGCTTTTCTGTTCACAACTGACTTGTGAGATGATCAATGTTTCTGAGAACGTATTTTACCCTTATGTTTGCCAGAAAGCTTATGCGAACAAATTTCTAAGAGAGTTTTTCTCTCTGTATATCTGCTATATGTGGCTAGATGCTTGTTTATTAATTTGGGAGGTTCTAGGTTTTTTCTTCCACAATTTGTATCCAAAACTTTTGTGCCATAGGAAAAACTAATTCTGACGTAAAGATTGCTCAGTCATCATTTCAGTGATGGGATGCAACTTCCAAAGCCTCTGTGCTGTGAAGTTCTGATAGTTTTACCAGTTCAAAACCTTTTTTACATGCTTTTTCATGGCACTTGCAATAGCAGATGCTCAGATTTGATTATTAACTCATACTCCAGATACTTCTATTTTCTTACTTGATAAATTTAAAGACTCATTGTGTGAGGAATCTCAGCACTTTCAATCAATTCATTCCATTTAATATCTAGCATTTTTCTAGTCGTTTGCTTTTGAAGGCATTTAGACATCTGCTTGTACCTCTGATGAATTTCCAGATTTCACATCCATATGCAAAGGTAGAAATAACATTTAAGGTAAAAAAATTGTTTTCTGATCTTCAGGTTGTAGATTGTTCATGATCAAATTTTGAATAAGCAACAAGCTGCAGCTCTGCCCTTGCTAATTCATTATACTACTTTCTTTTTGAACATCCTTGCTAGCCTCCTCATTGGTATCAAACAAAGGAAACAAATTAATTACCCCTTAAAATGAATGCTTACCTGGTAGTGGCCAGAGTTCAGATTAGATAGGTCTTTTTTTTCCTGCCTACTTGTTTAACCCATAATTTTGAATGATGCTGGACAATCTTTCTAGCTCTTGTTTTCAAGTTCACTAAGTTGTCACTCTGGACAGCTTAATTGCAAACTCAGTATCATAAGGCTGAACGAAGTGATGCTTATGTTTCAGCCATTTATGGCTTTTCTCTTCGTGAAAACCCTGACTTAAATATTTCAGTCAGCAGCCAAGAGGGTGACAAATAATGACTGACTAATATGATTCATCTTAGTGCCTACTTCAAATACCGATAGAAAGGAAGAGAGAACAGAGTGTGTTAAGTTTTGTATAGACAGATTTTTGTGTTAAGAGAAAACTTGTCCATGTTTAGGTATCTGTACGGATGGTAAGGAGCATAGTCAAACAGTCATGGCAGGGGGCTGCTATGTATCCAGCTTCTGTCCATCCCACCAGTGGGTGTATGAACTGGAGCAGCAATCATAATTTCTCTCTGCTTTTGGTGTGCAAGGCTGGCTTTGCACAAAGTTGGGTCCTGTACAGTGCAAGACACCTTGTACTCTTCAGTCCCTATATACTTTGTGCATCCTCTACTGTTTGTTAGACAATAGTGCAAACAAAACACCCATTCCAATAAAGTTTTTTTAAAAGCACATAATAATTATAGGAATGAATTGATATTTGCAAAGTGTGCTGCTGTAGTATTTAAACAGCTGAAAGTGTCTGTTGCTGTCAGGGCTGCAGAGGAGTTTCTATGGAAGACCAGTCTGTTAGACCATTGCACCTGCACTCACTCATGATGCAAGGCAAGGTGGGTGTTCTGATAATTAGCAGAGTCTCCCAGTTTTGTGGAAAGCAGCAGGTTCACTGTGGGGTAACTTAACAGAGGTGTGCTGGCATCAATGGAGATACACCAAATTACAGCAGCCAGAGGTCTGAAACTACAATAGTTGCACAGGATATTTTTTTTCACTCTAGGTATTTTAATTATGCAAAGTCAATGAGACTAAAATATCAGGCTTTGATTCAATTCTGCAGTAATTTCTAGTGATGCTTTTGGAGTTACTTATGTTTGCAAACTTTCTTCAGACCTGATATCCTTCAATGAATGAAAGCTGCGTTGAGGTATCCGTGTTCTTCATGGCAACCTTCTGTCTAAGGAAACCATGGTTTTGTATTATAACACTGTAATTGTCACAAGCATAATATTTTTGTTCCTTGTTTAAATAACTAAACAAATAACATCTAAAAAAGTATCTTCTTATGATGAAAGCTTCTTATCTCACTTAATTCTAGATATCTAAATCTGAGCTAATAATCTAGGTTGCTTTTTATAGGCAATGGAAAGGAATAAATCTTTCTAGGGCACAATCCAGTGACCTACTTTAGTTGGCTATCTTAGGATGAGATGTTCTGTGGGTTAGAAATGCCTGTTAAGGGAGACCACATTAGTGCCTCTGGTAGTAATGTCTTTCTTTTAGATGTCTGCATCGAATAATACCCACACTAGCTGTATTTTTCAAACATTGAAATAATTTTCCTTCTTGTCAAAATCTTCATGGAACAGGCTTACACTTCTCTCCTCCTCCTTCTCAGCCTTTCTGATTGTATAGATCTACAGCTGCTATAGCTTGATGCAATTGTGAATCCTTAGCAGACGCATAAATCCGCAGTGGTGTGATAGACACAGGCATAGCGCCATTTCATGAGCTTGTAGACAGCTTTGGGCACTGCTGATACAGTCATTCCTTTGCATTTCCAAATTGTCTTTGGTGTTAGTTGTCCACTCAGAACTTCTGACCGAGCAGGTTAGGTTTACATCTCAACATACCTCTGTGTGACTGCACTTGCTTAAGACTGGAATGTATAGTATTTACATGGAAAAATTTTTTTTGGAGTTCAGAGTCTGCATTTTGCCTTTTTGGTGCAGAAGGCTGATAACAGCAGCTGCTGGTATCTGTTGTTACACTTCAGGGACACCCAGATGGCATGTTAACTCCTGCAGCTCTGAAGGATCTGGGAGAGAA
>VXBO01015134.1:2799-21000 GCA_013400135.1 Rhinoptilus africanus
GCTCTAATGACTTGATGAATTTGGAGTCATAAAATCACACTCAACGCTTAAGTTTAACGTTCTGCAGGAAAGTATACTGTGTGCAGCAGGAGAGCAAAGAGACATGAAAGAGGAAAGAAGTCTACAAGCTATATATTCTACATATAGGGAAACATTTAAAGGTGCTTAAAGTGATGTAAGAACCCTGAGCGTCTGTCAGAGCATTTTCAGAAACAGTATTTATACTTATGCAATTGTTAATGCTAGCATAACAGTTCTCTAAATTTGTTCTGGCTCGTGCCTGTTACGCTTACGAAATTCAACACAACAATAGCACAGTTCTTGTTGAAGACCTTGCTGTGTCTCCTCAGCTGCCTATGCAACAATCTCAAACAGGCTGCAGAGACAATCTTTGCTCTTCATTTAGCAAACTCTTCTTCATTGACAGCTTTGTTTCTTTCTTTTTGTCTTTGCAGTAATGACGAAAACAAAGAACTTGCTGAATGCACATATTGCCTTAGTCGTTGTGTACAGAAGTAGTTCAGTATTTGGTAACTGCAGATTTACTGGCATTCGTGTAATACAAAACAGCTCCAACGTTTGGATTGCTTATGGTTTCATAATGCATCTGCAGAGTTCATGCATAATACATATTTTTCTGAGATTCATCCAAATAAAAGGAACTGAACAAACAGCAATCTGTGATGATGACATGGACGTCATCTTAGTTGGAAAATTTAGTGCTCCCTCAAAAGTAAATTGAGGAATTTTACCACTGCATTGAATACCCCTTCAGAATTATATTGCAATAGCTATTTTGACTATTTAGAAAGTTCAACCTTCGTGGATGGTCTTTGCAAATCTAGTGCCCATATACACAGACAAATACTATATTTAGTCTTCTGTATCGTCAAGCATGAAGCTGTGAAGGGTATCTCAAAAGAGAAAGGGAATACAGATCCTAAGGAGTACTGAACGCTTTGTATTTACAGACTACATCCCTGGTATAATCCTATACCGCTAAAACTTGCATTCTGTATACACTAAATGTAGATGAGAGTGACAGGTATAAAGGCAGGGAAAAATCAAAAGTAATTAATGATTTAGATGCTTCAAGATGGTTTACATCAGCCCTCCAAATTCTTTTACACTGCAGGGTTCCTGACGTTTCTTGCAGAGCATAAATACAACAGAAGTTTAAATATTACTGAGAGAAAGATGTCAGAGTAAAAGAACATTGGAATGAAAACAAATGGACATAATTAGTCAAATATTCAACTCAAATTCAAACGAAGTTTCCTAAACACTGTGACAGAGAAGCTGGAAGAGTCTTCCCACTAAAGTAAATGAGACCAAAAATCTGAACTAATTTTATAATGAAGATGACACGATTTATGAAGGAGCTACAGGACACAGCAATCTAATGAAAGCAAGAAAATATTAGCACAAGGTAACACTTTGATTTCCCTATTCTTAGATTCTCATCCAAAGAGTGATGCACCCAAAATCAGAAGTCACTTCCGTGCACTGCAGCACTAGCTATGTTAGTACTAAGCAACTTTCAGAAGTATTAGAGAATATCAGTCTCTCCAAGCACGCTAAATATTAACCTACATTAAAAATATGCCAAAAATCCATTGTATATTGACAGCTAAGGTCAGCTAGTGCCACAAATCTCCCCTGAATCTTAAAAACGTGAAGCTGATGACTTAACAAGCAAAAGCCTCCCACGTACCTTGCTCTCTGCCCATTGCTTGCAGTGTTGTTGATAATATGCCCCAACACAACATAAAGATTTCAGTTCTACATATCCAACACATAGTAAATAGCAACATGTACCGTAACTTTATAAAACCTACAAAAATCTCAGAAGCAGCTTTGAACTACTGTGAAATGACAGAATAGTATATCAGATTGTCACACAGTCCATTTGTTTATTTTGCTTTAGTATTTGTGACAGCTGGTAAGATAAAAATCCACTCTGCCCAGACTCTCTGTGTAGTGTGGTATCCTGGAAATTACTGGGTACTCTAACCAGCATCTCTCCTACACCTAATTTTCCATCAAACATCCTAAACCATGTTAGACACAGTGATGTCAGAAACAGCTTCAGGGAATATTGTATATTGTCACTGTGAAGCAGGCACAGCAGGTTACTTCAGAGAATAATCTCTTTCATTAAATTTTTAAGAAGTGAAATATCATTAGATGATTCATTCCCTGCAATCTGTATTGTTTTGTAAAATAACTGAAAACCTAGTTCATTGATCCATGTTTTACTTTTTTTTTCTTTCATTCTCTTGTGTGCAGAAAGAAAAAGTCTTCAAAACTCTGAGAAGTAGTTTATTCCTGCATTTGAGCCACATCCCAAAAGGGAAAATCTGTAGCTAAATGAACACAGGCAGAATATTTAATTGTGTTACCGTCATAGGACTTATTTCCACACAACAGAAAGAAGACATTCTAAGTCAGCTCTTGTCCAAATTGAAAATCTCCAGTCTTTGTGTCTGTTTCCATAACATCTCATTTCTTACAGCCTCCTGCTTGTACACCAAAAAACCCCGAAGCTTTCTTCATTCAAATTTTTCTTTAAACTCAGTCTTCTGATGCTTGTTTCAGATAAACAACAGAAACTAATTTTAATTTTCTTGTGCCTTCAGTCTGCTAACAGATATATAAAGAACATTTAAACTGTATTGCTGAATTTAGGAGATTTTGTAGAAGGATCCTTTCACACTTCAGTAATTGTATATCACTGAACAATCTGTACTTGACTGAAAACAAGTTTCATTGTTTTTAATGAAAGTTTCCTCAAATACTAAGAAAAGTTTCCCATTCCTCAAAAATAGCTTTGTAAACTGAGGACCTGACTGAGGCACGTTCTGATTTCTAAAAAGCAAACTTTGAAACAACTGACTGATCTTTGGCACCTTTAGGTTTTTGGTTTAGAAGAAAGAGGAGCTATAAACAAAACAATGACCAAGCTTGCTGCAAATTTCTTGTGCATGTTTGTATTAACAAACATGGAGTAAGTAGTTTTTCACACATTAAGGGGATAAGTACTAAGAAAAATGAAACAAAAGACACTACGCAAATTCAAGCTAAGTGGTTCATGGAAGCCACAGCTTAGGATCAACCCTGAATAACTTATTTTAAAGGATGAAAAATAAAAGGGACTTTGTGCTTTCAAAAATGTTTGGAAAGGAGCAGTGTTCCTCAGCACAGAGCAAGAACTAACCCTATATGGAACCACTAAAAGAAGCACTCAGATTTTATTCAACTTACAGGGAGCTCTCCATTGAGAATAAGGTGCAAAAGAAGCAACACATGTGAAATATATATTATAGATTTGACACAGAAGAAAGGAACAGTATCAACATGTGAGAACAATTCAGAATTTTAAAAATCTGAATATATCTTGAAATGGTCGGGATGTTTAATTCTGCACTGTATACCACTTGCATTGCTGGTGAGAGATTTACAAGGTTTTTTTAAATTATATTATTTACTTTTATATAGTTGACATTTCAATATTGTCCTCCATTCTAAATCAGAATTTACTGTATTCTTAATCCCTAGATTTGGATGTTTACATAATCACCTCAACCCATAGTACAATGAATTATGTAGTATGAGACTCCAATATGTTCCTAGTACTGAAAAGTTACTGGACTTGCACAGAGATGCACAAAAAGGATGAAGCAGAACAGGAAAGGGGGCCTCTGCTCTCTGGCTACCTATCTTTTCCTCCTCCCTCCTCAGCTATCTTTCCTTCTTGGAACAATAAATCTGCTTTACCACATTACAGCACTCACTTTTCAAAATATCCACTTTGGGATCTGGCATTTCCAAATAGAAATATCACTTCTAGGCAGACAGGGGAGAAGAGAGAAAGAGAAATCATCTAATGAGAGTAGCAACCCACTTGGGTTTTTATTTGTTCACTGCTGATGTGCTTTGGGATATATCATTTAATTAATACTACAGAAAGATAACAACTGTGATGAAGGTAAGTAAGCCTTGTAAAAATTCAGTCAGGAACATGCGCAGTGATCATGATTCGATTGCAAGTAGGTCTCATCAACATTTACAATGTATAAGGAAACAGCACAAACTATTCTCTATTTCTCTGGTATGCTAATAATTAAAATGCAAATAATTAATAGAGATCAAGATTTTATCATTAAACTCTGTAATTTAAAAAAAACACAAACTTTAAACCAGAAGCTTAGAAGTTTCACAAATATTCATGAATAAAAAATGTAAATACGAAAAATGTTTCAGATTTCAACTACTGAATATAAGCAAAATATCTTGGGTAACACACCACCTTGCAAACCACTGTTGTGATCTGCCACAGGGTAAATCAGAATTAACATCTGAAGAAGCTAAGAAATTATGCACAACCTCATATCTTTCTTCTCCCTCAAATTTTCAAATAATTCCTAAATGAACTGCAAAACCTTTTATACTGTTTCAAGTTTCTTCTTGGGAACCAAACACCCAAACCCTTAACATCTTCTGAATATTATACTTGTTTTGGTTTTCTGACCTATTCTAGACTCCACCAGAACAGTACCATAACCACGCAGATGGAAATGACTTATCACCAATTTCCAACCTCCTTAATTTTTTTCCTCTTCAGGCTGAAAAGAATTTTAGCTTTTAATAAGGCTGGTTAAGATTGCTCCAGTATAGCAACTTTCTGCTTTTGATTTGACAGGATCCTGTAGAAAATTTTAATTCTAATAAAAGCTTAGCTAGAAAACTAACTTTTTTCTGGCAGCTCCTCTGCCTGCCTCCCTAGGCCTGAAGACTGTCAAGGACACAAGGCCTGTGAGGTTCTCACACCTTCCACCGATCTGTCCAGAAGGCTGCTGCAGACCAAAAGTACCAGGACACCAACAGTTTGGGATTTCCAAACCAGTGCCACCTCTGGCTGATGAACGATGAAGATAGTGGTTTCTGAGCTCCAGGCTTAACAGCAGCACCATCAGGGGCTGCTGGAAGCTTTAGCTTCCACGATCTTGCCAACAGGCTGTCTGGTGGCCAGCCAGACCCTCAAGGCTACGGTGCTACAGGGTGGCAGCTGGTCAAACATCTGGTACTCTGTCATACAGGGTAGGGTACAAAGTCATCCAGGTTATCTTAGCGTCCGATATGTTACTTGGCAAGAAACCAAGATCCTTATCTGCATGTGATTTTCCCACAACTACTGTTAGACCTGAACAAAGCTTTGTAGTTATTATGGTCCTCAGATGGCTTGATAAAGACAACTGTCTTTTGTTGCAAAGGACACACAGTAAGAATGTCGTTTGTGTTGTGGTGGGTTTTCTAAGTATATAGAAACAAAATAAAAGAAGATGTAATAAAGTAATCTTTTCTCTTCCCCCCGCCTTGGGACTTGATTTCCTACTTTGCAATGACGCAGACTGAACTACAACTGTAGTGTTACCCAAGGAAACCAGGCTGCCAATTAAAATTTGGGTTTGGATACAAATTCCAGGCTCTTTTTAATTACACTGAAGTTAAAACACTTGAGTAGCAAAAGGCATTATATAGACATGTTGTATTCAGAATTCCTGAGCCATTCTGTATGAAATATCCAACACCAAATCTGAAGGGTAAAATCTAAGAATCAATGAAGAAACAACTATTCATTAAATAATAGATTATTTTAGGCATCATGATATAAAATGGATCAAATTAATCAGGAAAAAAGCCTTATAGTCAAATATTGTATCTGTTGCAATGTGAGCAACATATAAATGGGTTTAAAATAGTAGTAAAATCATCATTTTCTGAGCATAGCCAGTAAACCAGGAAAAATAAAGTGGTTTCTTAAGTAAAATAAGCTTTGAAATGAAGTAGAAGTACACTGTGCTGAAATGGATGAGGAGCTGGTGAGGTGTCCAGTAATGATGCATTTAAATAAGCAATTTGGCTAGAATTTGCAGTCATCTGTGAATAATTTATCAAATTGAGTAAAGCAGCTCAAAAGAGCACGCTGGCTAAAAACTGCTGAATATTTTTGCTGTGTTAAAATTCAAAGTCTCCATCAGTTTCAGTTCCTTTTCTTCTAAATCCATAAAATGGATGAGAACATTCCTGTATGCTGCCTAGGTGACAGCTGATCACAGTGCATATTTTTCCTAAAAATATTCATGAATAAAGACTGTAAAAATGGACAAAGCCCTTCTTATTTGACTGAGAAAACAAAGGAAAACCACAACTACTAAAGCATTGTGCATGTTCACACTGACACAACACGCTCTCCATCAGTAGATTTCTACACACTCTACAATCAGTGCCTGAGACTCAGGTACACTTGCTTATCACACAAGCCACAATACAGTCTCCCACTCTCAGCAGCCTATGCACAGCCATCATATACTAACCACCCAGAATAAAAAAAACCCAAAACTCACAACAGTACCAGTGCTCTCTTCACTGCTTGTTCCACCCTCTACTCTTTAGACACTGAAAAGCAATATTCAAGCTGCTGTTAGAAGGAACTCAGGTATTGGATGCAGACTGACTTCTTTCTGGGTCCAGCAATTTGAGCATTTTGAATCACTGGAGAGAAGAAATGTTGCAGAAGAACAATAAATTCTAGCTAGTTGGAAAAGAACCCACTCTGTAAGACAGCTGTGAAAACCTTTTGCACGACATCACTGTACTAAGATCAGATATAGCATATTTACTACTATGAACTGTTGAGTCCAGGGCCATCATAGACTCAGGGAATGGTAGTGTTTGGAAGGGCCCTCTGGAGATCATCTAGTCCAACCCCTCTGCCAGAGCAGGGCCACCTTAGAGCAGGATGCACAGGAACGCCTCCAGGGGGGTTTGGAATGTCTCCAGAGAGGGAGACTCCACCACCTCCCTGGGCAGCCTGTGCCGGTGCTCTGCCACCTCCAAAGGAAAGAAGTTCCTCCTTGTGTTGAGAGGGAGCTTCCTAGGTTCAAGTTTGTGCCCGCTACCCCTTGTCCTGTCACTGGGCACCGCTGGAAAGAGCCTGGCCTCCTGACAGACAGCCCGCCTTGGAGTATTCATAAGCACTGATAAGGTCCCCCCTCAGTCGCCTTTTTTCCAGACTAAAGAGACCCAAGTCCCCCAGCCTTTCCTCCCAAGAGAGATGTTCCAGTCCCCTAGTCCTCTTGGTAGCCCTTTGCTGTCCCCTCTCCAGCAGTTCCCTGTCCTCTTTGAAGCGGGGAGCCCGGACCTGGACACAGCACTCCAGATGTGGCCTCACCAGGGCAGAGGAGAGGGGGAGGATCACCGCTCTCGATTTGCTGGCCACGCTCTTCTTGATGCACCCCAGGATGCCATTGGCCTTCTTGGCCACAAGGGCACATCGCTGCCATCAGAAAGAACCCTCTGCCTCTCTAATTACATCATACTTTCATCTATACCATAGGGGTTCTTGTCCTTGGCAAGCGTACTTATTCCAAGTGCAGTGAAAAAGAGCAATCTATCTCAAACATTTCAATGTTGGGTCCCTTCTCTTTTATCACAGTTTAGACTTCATGATTGTGCTTTTGCCTATATACATAAAACTCCAGTTTCTGGCACCCTGCCTCTAATACGGTGTAACCTTTTGCTGTTCCACAATAATGCTTCTCACCAAAAATGTCTTACTCCCCCAGTTCCAAGAAAAGCAGTGTTGGCTCCAACTTGTAAAGCTCTCATCTTCCCCCTAAATTTCTCAAATGCAGCTTCCAAAAATGGAATCCCCTCCTCCTTTTACTGATTAGACAACTCTTGTAACAATTCATTAAAAAAATAAATCAAAATAAAAACCTTAAAAATCAAATATTCCATTTGCCTGACCAAAACCTTGATGGCCTGCCCGCCATGGAAAAGACCTAAAAAATTGTCTCTAATTTGGGAAGCTCATGCCTGCTTTAGTTACCATGCCTCTCCTCAATACACTGAACATCAAGGATAAGAAAGAGCATACTGACATGTTCAAAGTATTTAGCTTGACAAAGCTAAATGACTCCAACTGACAAATTTCTAGAATATTTCATTTATCAACAGAACAAAATGGCATTACACAGTACCTCACAGGAGAAACATGTTGTAAGATTAAGGAAAAACTAATTTTCCTAATTAAAAAAACTCAGCAAAACCTCTACACTTCAAAACTTGGAGGACAGAATACTGAAAAGGTCCTAAAGCCTATTAATTAAAACGCTTTGGTTCATTTTGTTGAAGAAAACCTTCAGATTAGTGAATCCATGTCGAACTGATCATTATAATAACATTGAAGTTGGCAAGACAGAACTCACGTTTGCACTAGGAAAATCGGTGTTTCTTGTGTATTTCTGGGGTTTTTTGTGTAATGATAAAAAAAAAAAATCTGTCTGCTAAAAAAAAAAAAGCATGTATTTCAAGGAACCCAGAAAAAGTTTGAAAAACTTTCTGCTGACTTACACAGTTTAACAGTATAGATCATTGCAATGATTTAAAAGAATGTATAAATATTGTATGCTCAGAAACACATACATGCTACATAGAAGTAATATATTCAGACATCTTAAATAAAATAAATTCTACTAATGTAATCTATATTGCAGCATTCAGGGGATAACAGAATAGGAGCATGATGTAGCACCCCCCAACAGCTGCTCTTAAAATGTGTGCAAATGGAATAAAGAAGTGGAAATTAATACAATCTTAACTCATGGGTACATAGATCATGAGTTAATTCTATTAAAATGTGAATAGAATTGTGTCAAAATGAAGTATAATGCTGAACAAACTTTCTTCGTCACTCTGGTTAAGTGAATTAAACTTTTCTTGATATATCCTCACTTGAGGCTCAAGAATCCATTACAAATGTCTAAACCAAGACTGGGTAACATATTTCTTGTGGCTTTTTCATATTATCATTTTAATTTTCTAAACATCTCAAGAGGTTAAAAAAAACATTAAAGATGAAAATACCTCTATCAAAAGAAAAAAAGGAAGAACCGCCCCCCCAATTTAATTAGCTGAGAAACCAGAGCTTTGTTAAAAGTTGTAAATATAATAAAGAAGATTATCACTCAGCCACAGAAAAAAACTCCCAGCATTCCTTTAAAGAAGGATATTTAAATTCACCAAAAGATCAATTACTGTTTTTAAGGATAACTACGAAAGTTAATAGAGAGCGTTGGAAAGCGTTGTTCTCATAATAAGCCAGCAAAGTACCACGGATAAAGTAATACAAAATATTAAAGCTTTAGAGACTATGGCTCTCCCAAAGCACAGCTCAATCACAGACAGAAAATGAAGAGTGGAAGGGCATATCTGAGACTGTGGAAAAACACAGTCCAGAAGTTAATATTCAAACCCTTGTTACGTTCTGTCGTTATTGAGTACTCAAAACTCAAGTTCAAGAAAAGTAATTCTTCCTCAATTGGCTGCTCTTGAGATTTCCCCTTAAGGCACCTCATGTGCTAACTCCTTCCGAGATGCCTCTTCATCTGAATTACAGCCTGTAAGGACTTGCTGAGCCATGTACACAGAACGAAGCATGAGAACTTCACCAGTTTTATACCTGGACCCAAAAGCTTTATTCAAAGAATCCTAGTGCCCTCTTCCAGTTTTCCTATGAAAAGTAAAGACAGAAAAAAATACGGAAAAAACCTCACTCTTTACATGTTTTGAATGTCCCAAAGCTCAGTTAGTGCAGTTCAAGTGTGCCAGCGGTGTCTCAGATGCTTTCAGATTGTGCCTTAGGCAACGAAAAATACTTACTGCTCCTGCAACGTGACCTTGGCTATGAAGTCAGGGAACTGCCAACAGTCCCTGGGAATGGTTCAGTGACAAGGGTTCACAGATAGGAAAACCTCTGCAATTAGTAGAGGTTGTCCATCTTTTGATTTCTTTGGAGCTCAAAGATGAACTCCTGAAGAAAGCTATCGTCTGAGAAACCCATACAGGAAGGATAGCCAAGAGGCTGGACTAGATGATGGTTCTCAGGGGCCTGAAAATTGCTACAAGATACATGAATAGATATGTGAATGAACTAGAACAATGTGTTATTGTTTATGCTGTATTCACACATTTACATTCCGGCACATATTTGCAAACACTCCAGCTGCATTCACTATGTTAACGCTCAGTGTGGCGACCAGTGGAGTTCTTAGTGAGAGCAGCCTGGAAGAGCTGCATCTTGTGATTTGAAAAGAGTATATATTTATCCCAAGGAATCAAGAATGCCTCCTTTCAGGACTGAACTGAATTGATTGTGTGGGAATGATTTAGCTACAAAGGTTCCCTAGAGATGAACAAAAATGCCTTCGTGTCATGGAATTACTAATAGCCTACTGGCATATATGACAATGAATCCTGAAAGTATAGAGAGGGGTAAGTGAAAGGAGCACCTCAGAATGAGACCCCAGGCAAGTCTAGTGTAATTTGTGACGAGTAAGCTCAGTGCTGGGAAAAGCTCCTACTTGCCATACCTATTTAAAAATCCAAATTTTGCCAGGGAAAGAAGGACGTGTTAGGGCTTTGCCCTACAGAGCCTAGGTGTTCTGTGCCCAGAGCTGTTGGGTCACCTGCAGAGGCTGTGCACGAGCCTGTGAAGATACAGCAAGGCATCATCCCAGAAAAGCAGAATTAAAATCCCACAGTGGAAGCCGAACACATTAAATCATGCACTTTCTGGTTTCCAGAGGCTTTGAATTAGCTATTCTCTACATCCGCAAAAACTACAGAGCACCAGTGAATATTCTTAACCCCATGTTAGTAAAGCTTTTATTCATTTATTTCCTTGGTCTTCAAAGCAACAAATTTCCTGGCAGGCTCTTAATTCACAGGCCTAATCCTTCTATCCATTTAGTTGGATTCTTTGAGGAGATACTTCTGAATACAGAATGCTGTAATCACTCTTTTCATTCCCCTTACATCATCCTCCTGTTTCTCTGTTGTTCAGCACAGCCTGGTTCACACTCCTCAGGTATCTTCCCAGAAAGGCAGACCTTAGTAAAGGTACAGGGAACTGAAGAGCAGGGGATGCAAGAACAGGAAAGGATCAATTTGGAACAAGGCTTTATTTAAACGGTTATGAAAAAGCAGGAACCAGGACTATGAGAGAAAGATGGGTAGAGTCAGGACTTACACCTTGAAAAATTCTGACTTCATATTCTGCTGTTACAAGCTTATTAAGCAGTTTGCCCCAAACCGCGTAACACTTACCCATGCTTGAACTAATACTGAGTTTTGCCTGTATACACTACCGTTAAAGTTCACAAGGAACGACATAAATAACCCACTCACCTTATCGAGTGTTGGACAAGGTCCAGACATCATGCACCACCCAGATTAATAAAGCCTTTATATTGACAAATATAACCTGCTCGCTGATATTGTCCTTCTTTAAACCAAGAATTTCACCTGTGGTAGTACAGGATGTACCTGTGGGACTTACACTGATGACCAGTGCACCTTCAGGTACACATCTTCACATCTGAAAGGCCTGTCTAACCAGACGTGACGCTGTGTACGAGCTGTACATGAAAACCAGAGGCTGTGTGGACCTTTGTAAAATGCTGTTGGCTAAAACATAAGAGCACCATGCGTGAGCCCAGCTCTCCCTCCCAGCCTGGGGATCCTGCAACCAGCAGAAGGCAGGCTTTCTGCATTACTGCAGGGAGGCGCACACTGATGGAGCTGGCTTCAGCCTCAGACATTTGTCCCTGTCCTTCAGAGAAAGTCACAGGCATGTATGAGGGGAAGAAATGAATAAAGTCTCTTAAGAGGGGAAGAAATGAATAAAGTCTCTTAAGAGAGTAAAAATAAATCCTACTGGACAATTTCCACCAGACTAGTTAATGTCTGTGCAGGAAACGTGTCAGACTGTTGATCACTCTTAGGAAGTGACCAGCTATGTGGAACCATCAAGTCTCATAATTTAAAACCTCCCGAGGGGAACCAAACAGATACCCTGGCGGTTTTTGCATAAGAAAAGGTGAAGTATTGTGGTACTCGTGTATGTCAGAAGCAGAAAATACTGCTGCCACAGTTCTAAACTTACTCTAAAAGTAAAATTATTGCAGACATCTTCATTCTAAAAAAAACCAAGTAAGTATGAACTGCTAGCACTATTTCGCAATCACAAGGCTATCCAAGTTTTGTATTTTAGAACATTCAGGATACCTGAAATAAGAAGTAGCTTAATTGTAGCAAGTTTGTATTCCAGAATATTAATTATTGTAATGAAATACAAATATATAGATCAGACAGTGATAATACAGGCACAAGGAAAATTATTCTTTCTTCAACAATTTGTTATTGCTAGTCTTCATCTCTTCTGACCTGCACAAATTGTACTTTCCTACCTTTTGAGAAGACATGAAAAGAAAGTTTCTCTCTTACTTTCCTTCAACAGCAGATAAAGCTTACACTTGAACAATAACAAGAAACAACTGGAATCAGTTCAAACAGTAGCTTGGGTTGCAAACAGAGAAAATCCAGCTTTTTATTACATTGAGCTATTTCCCTTCAATTTTAATAAATAATTAGGAGAAAAAAAACCAATACGCTCAGCTACTGTATAAGACTATTATACTCTTCCTGTTTTGTACAGTTTTATAGTATTTGGAAATCAATATGACTCAAGTTGCACACAAAGTACTGAAAATAGAAACACCCAGTGGCTCCTCAGGATGCAGCATCCTTGAACTTTTAAATGAGATTTATAAGAAAGAGTAATTCCTATAAAATACGGCACTTTCATCCAAACTATAGCTTTTGCAGTTTCCAGAAAAATTTTATAATTAGCATTATAAAATGGCATTAGAGAAAGGAGTATTCCACTTGGTCAGCAGAAGGAGCACAATTCTAGACAAGAACTGCACATAATGCTGTCTGTTGAACCTCATCTCTCATGAAGATTACTGCCCTTTTTTGTAAGTCACACAAACCACACTGATAAAGATGCAAATTTTCTCATAAAAATGTAATTAATTAAGGAAAAGCTGATTATTTTTCTCACTCCTTTGTTCCTTCATCCAATCTGGGGACATTTTCCTGCTCCCAGAGTACTCCTCTTTTACGTGCATGGTATCATCTTCCTAAGATATAAGAAAATTTGGCTATTTAAGGCCATCCCTACTGTCCTGTCAACATTTCTATATCACTCAGTCTCCTGTGAACCTCAGGAGATTCACTCACTCCATTCCTGCCTGACAGTCATAGTCTAAAATCCACTTTTATTAAAAAGCTTCCATGCAAAAGGATTTGACTGGTCATTTGTTACTCCATTATAGCAACACACAACACCATGTGGCTTGGACAATGATTAAAATCCCAGTGTGAGAGTTTACTCCATGGAGGCCTGGGAGTTCCTGAATGGGCAAGGAAGAGTAAGGAATTGTACAGAAGAGGACATTCAGGCTTGCTTAGGTGGGAACAGCGTTGTATTTATGAAAATCTGCCCCTCCTGTTTTATCTTGCGAACTCAGATGTTTTCCTAGGCAGCAGGACTACAGCCGAAGGCTGCTGGCATCAGCCACTCACCTCTCCAGCTGCTCGAGACAACCACAAAAAGGGGATTCCAGAGGAACCCAGCCTGAACAGAAACAAGTATTTCCACACTCGGCCAGAGGACACTTTTAGTACGAGTTCTTGAGTCTGCTCCATTTTCATTTTGTCTATCATAGTACTTACAGCCTTTCCCATAACACATCCTTAGAAAGGCAGTCACTGCCCAGCGAAAAGTTAAAGGGTAACAGACACCAGCCACTCATACCATTCCTTCCACACAGGTGAACTTTGGATTTGCAGCCTGTTGTATCTTTCTCTTCAGAACCAAAGAGGTATCTTTTCCAGGAACAAGTAGCAATAGTACTTTATCTACTCAGTTTGCTTCAGCTTCTAATATTGTCACACAATAAAGTTCTAGTTTTGCCTTCTAGCCTCAGTTCAGATTTAAATAAAAGAAAATCTCATGAGAATCATGGGACATACAACATACTGAAAACAGAGTAAAGCAGATTTAAGTGTCAGAAATTAGGAAAAAAGTTATCTTGATTTGTATGAATATTAAAGAGAGGCTTTATTTCTAAGCATGAGCTTCATGAAAGTAAGGTAAATTTGTGTTTCTCAACAATCAAGCTTTTAATATCTTTACTATCATTTAAATATATAAAATGCTAAGAATAAAGAATACAAAGGAATGCTAAGATTAAAAAATAAAACCACTTAAGGACATAGTATATATTTTTAAATCTCAAATAATTCAGAAACTGGGCTGTACTTGGAGTCCACTTTCCCCTCAGTAAGACAGTAAGGCACAGATCTTGCGATACTATTATCACCATGGCAAATCTAAAACTCTGATTTTACATTTATCCTTAAACATTCCCTAAGCATTATGATATCCATAAAAGACATATGCACTGACACGTCTTGATGCTTATCTTGTAAGAGGAATTCTTGTAATACTATTTTTCACAAACTTCACTACTGTAAAATTGCCAGCCTCATACACTGCTTGTTTTCCTAAAACCAAAAATAACTTCTTTTGTCTATTCTTCAAGGAAACAGCTTCAATCACATTTCAGTAAATAGCTTGACTCTTTAATTAGACTGCTTTTGCAATATATTTAAAGTGGACTTCACATAGTAATCTGTTTATTACAGTAACAGATTAAAAAAAAAGGCCAAACAAAATGTCACCTGTATTGATCCTTCATTCACAAATTTCAGGGGGAAAATGTCTCTGTAGGGCGGGTGAGTCAGCGCAGTTTCACAAACAACTGGAAATTTGTCAAGAGATACATAACTCAAAGATAGATTTTTGGAAATACAGAAAATACTTAGTGTACTTTTGGAAGATCATCTTGAAAAGTGCCAGCACGTGCAAGGACTCAACAGATGCAGTTTCTGTTGTGGCAATACTATTGTATATTACCTACAGGTTTTAACACCCCATCACTTCTAAACAGAACAGCTAGTAAGCTGTTTTTATAAAGTATGTAACTGTTTAATAATGTCATTTGTTTAGACCAACAATTCTTCTGACCCTAAACTGCTTTGAAGCATATGCATTGAGCCAAGCATCTCTTGCTTTCAGGTATAGAAGTCATATTACTACCTTGAGTACCAACAAGAGTACCGCAAAAAAAAAGGGGCGAAGGGTGGGGGAAAGAAAAAACCCACACCAAAACAACCCCCCCAAAACATGAAACGCAGATGTGATTACTCCACTGAGGTTATCAATGGCTTAACTTTTATCCATTTACAAAAATGTAAAATGTGAACATAAATCCTCATGCAATTTTCAGGCAGATGCAATACTTTTTATCTTCTGATCCTGGTTGCTCCAGTCCAAAAAAGTAAACAAATACAATCATTTTTAAATACCTGAATAGATGCATGGAAGACAACAGAAGTCTCACAGATGAAAAGTTAAGCAGATGTAAACGGACTGTTGGACTAGAGCTCCCATACAGTAATATATAAGATAAAAACAATGAAATCTTACTGAAGAGTTCAGGAGTTGAATTGCAAGAGCTTGGCATTTCTTTAAGACAGATCAGGAAAACAACCAAAATATTTGAGAACTTCTGTGGTATTCAAAGGAGGAAAACAGACCTTTCATACTGTTGAGTGAATAAGTAGTTTTCTTGAAGAAGTAGAGAAATGAAAACTTGAAACAATAATTGACTGACAATAATTAAGTACAGGTCTTAATGGATTGTGTGCCTGTGTGAACACATTGTGTGGTCCAGGTAAGACTGAGGCATTTATGACTTCTCCTTCTTATATGGACTCTTTCAGTCAGACAATGTGCGAGCCCATTCTGCAACTTTTCATTTAGTCAAAGATTTACCGGGAGCAGTATATCCTGCACTCAAAATAAGCAGGAAAGAAATTATCTTTGATACCTCTGCTCTTTTTTCCAAATTCAGAAGGTAACAAATAATAACTTCAAATTGATAGGGGACGAGAAGACAAACATTGACTGCACAGATGATGCAAGTTTTCCTAATTTATAGAAAAGGACTCATCAGGGTAAGAGCAAGAATCCAGCTATTAAATTACTGGAACACTTTGCAAGCCACAGCACCGGGTACCGGTAAGACCTCATCATAATGGCTACATGCAAATCTGGTGATCCGTTTGCAAGGGACAGGAGTCAAGTTGGCACAAGAACAGGAAAAGGATGCTAGGAATTTCAGGGAATGGAAAGCTTATTTATATTAGCAAGAAAACCAGCTTGGCTTACATAAGGATTGCAATACAATGACAAGTAAGATTGCTCTTTAAATGTCAAAGGAAGTGTCATAAACTCTGAGGATGAAAGCTAACTCTTACCAAAAAAAAAAAAAAAAAAAAAAGGAAAGGAAAGGAGAAGAGACTTTGACACCAAATATTAGAAGGATTAGAAGGTTCATTATCCTCAGAGTAGCAATTCTGGTTCTGGTCAAACATCTAGTAACAACAGCAAAGGTAAAACACCTAACTAGGGTAAAAATGCATGTAACTGTATCACACAGCTAGGAGATGTCTTCTAGTTTCCCTCTACACCTATTCATTTTTCCCTTAGCTGACACTTTGCTTTCAATATACCAAAGCATATCACATAATTCACATAAACATTCAAATATGGAGCCATAACAGTTGCAGCAGTAAATATACTGAAGTACCATGGCCTTAGTTTCTACAGTTTATTATTCCGCTATGAAAACAATTAAATACTACACCACTAGCCCCCAAGATTAAAATAACATAATTTATTTCAATATATGATTTAGCAACTCTTGAATCTGATTACTAAAGTAGAATAACAGTAACAAAAATAACAGGTATTGATGAACTTGGGGCAGGGGGGAGAAACCTGACTTTGGCCATGAATTTTAAAAAGCATGTGGCTTGTTTTTTAAACATAGAAAATAGGAAAAGGTTAGAGGATTCTACTAAGCAATCCCCAAAACATATATCAAAGTTTCCAGCTGATTTCCTTTCAGACTAGGTTCCGGAACATATACCCATTAGCTATGAAAAGTGTAACTCCAACATCTGAACTTTTTTAGATTTAATGAATCAGCATGAGTAATACATACGGTGTTGATATACCAGCCAACTCTTCTCCTCTGGGAATGGCACAGTTCACGCAAAAAGCTGAACAACTCCTTAAATATCCAGTGTTAAGTAAAACTTTGAGAACTGAAAAATGAAGTATTGTTCAAAATGGCAAGGCTTCACAAAATGAAACCACAAGCGCAGCAGCTGTCATAATAGAAACCCATATGAGATCTCTTTGCTGTCTGTTTCTGTGAAGAAATACAAACTTCCAAGGCCAAGATTTGGATAATAACCTTGTGGACCTTCTTAGGCATTCCTGTCTCTACAGTTCCTGTGCATACTGCCTTGCTCTGTAACAAAGGTATTACTCTTTTTCTCACACTTGTGCACACAGTAGCTGGTAATGCAAATAATTTCCATAAACCAGTGAATCACTCCATTATTGAGACCATCACATGTGTTCTGAATTTGTAATATTCAGCAACTCCTAAAAAACAGCTTATTCCAACTTGCTTTTGAAAGACGTGAAAAGTCTTTGCAATACAATTACTAGTAAAGGACTGAAATGCATGCAGCTTTTTTACCTTCCGTGTTCTCATTATCGGCAGAGTATTTAACCTACATGCTGCCACTGGAAGCGATGCAAGGGATTGCAGATGAGAGCAGATACTCCCAGTTGCCAGCAGAAGCCAACTCGCTGGGCAGAGGTGGTGTTCAGCTGGCTGGCCTCGCAAGGTACACAGCAAGGTCACAGTAACTTCACTGCCTGCAGCAGCCAACTGTCCCAGGCAGCAGAGAGGCAGACTACTGAGACTATATTTTGCAAATTAAAAATTCAGAATAGTAGTGTGAGGAAGAGGCTGTTCACCATTGTTTTAAATATGTTCCATACGGCCTTCCAGGCAAGAGTGTTTTAATAGCCTTTAATGAAAGAGCATGAGGACTGAAGAGAAAACCACCTTTTATTAACCTTCAAAAAAAATTAAAATGTACCTTTCAGGGCACATGAAAATTTATATCCTGGCAGTTGTTACTAATGATAAATTAAGAGTTATAAACCAGCATAACTGGAGATTTTCTGGTAAAGAAGTTGCATTCAATCTGCTATTTCAGAACTCATCTGAAAGCAAGTGTGCCAGAGGCACATGTCAGTTTGTTTGTTTGCTTTATATTTTAATTAATTAATTTACTTAT
>VXBO01015134.1:27408-39051 GCA_013400135.1 Rhinoptilus africanus
CCCCCAGGTCCTTTTCTGCTGGGCAGCTTTCGAGCCACTAGACAGTCTTACATACAACTTAAAATAAACGTCCAATGTACGGGCAATTTGTTAAAATCTGATTTAGATCTACTGACCTTTGAAACAGATAAATCAATTTCCTGTAAGACTGTAGTCTTGTAGCTATTCAAGCTACCTACACCTCACATCTCCATGCACTCTGCATCACTTCATGGTGACACTGCCAAAAAGAACAGCAATACTTGGGCTAAAATTTTCCATGCAGGTGTCTGCCTCAGACTTTCCTTTTAAATTTACTTAACTAAGTTTTGGCAAAAATTATTTAGCTTTTTCAAAGAATTCTCAGGGAACATCCCAATTTCTTTGTCATGAGACTGTTAATTCTCTTCCTACCTTTTGCCTCACTCACGATACAGCTCCTACAACATAAGAGAGAAATGTTATGAAAAACCAGCACATTGTGCTGTAGTCAAAGTAGGATGATGATAGTTACAAGCAGACACATTCTCCAACTTCTGTGCTTGAATCTGTAGCCTTAAGCTCAATAATGCTATACGAGTAATTAATTCAGGATCATTTATTAAACATGCGTTGACTCTACAGACTGCTCCCCATCAATCCACAATTAGATATTCATTGAAATGACAGCTGAATCTTCCTTCAAACGAGTGCACTGACTGTCGAGTGAAAAAAATGCAGTCACTATTACCTATAGCAGTTTCTTATATATGTGCATCTTGCATGTGGCATTTTACTTTCTCCTTTGTCTTGCTGACATTTATAAAAGATCAAATTAGCATGGTGAAAAAGTAGCCTGAGTTTCACAAGTGATTTTGCCCCAGCATAATGTCTGGTTCCTGTAGGTTTGCAAATAATGATGAATCTGGATTATAAAGACTAACTTGTACTACTTCTGAATTTTTATTGGGAGTGAGGGAAAGGGAGTAAAAAAATCCAATACTGCAAAACAGAAATTAGTTTTTCTGAACCAAAAAACTGATGATAGTGGGGAATCCTACACATCACCATCAGGTTATTGAAACATTTGCTAACATGTTAAAATAAATATAAATAATGCTGTAACAAATGTCACAGATGAGACCACAAAATACAGGGCAAATTAGTTTACATTCATTCATTTAAAATAAGCCTCTTTCATCTTTAGGCCAGTCACATCTTCTGTTGATAACTAGTCTATTATCCTTGAACCTAGACTCTCTCTTGACTGGAAAGCTACACATCTAGAGATGCAATTAAAAAAAAAAAAAGCTGCTGGTGCTTTCCAAAAGATAATTTATCAACATTGTGCACCCAGAATTAAAAAATAAAAAAAAGAGAAAAATTTAATTGATAGCCATAAAAAAATGTGTTTCTCTTTTTCCCATGTCACGTACAGGCAATGCATAATGATATTTGTCTTATTCATGAATAACACAGCGACAACTTTTAAAAGTTGGAAGTAGTTTTTAAAGTCTTGAAGGTTTAAAGCAAACCTTTTGGGTAGATTTTTTTAAAAGAATACTTCAGTAAAAGACAACAGCAAAAATAAGACTGGAGCAGTACTTCTAGCTCCTCCAAATCACGCGTAAGAAGACATGAGCTTCTAATTGCTGCATGAAAAACCATACAATATCAGTGTGATTTGACTTGCGATAACTCAGGCCTCAAGTTACCTAAAACATGAACTCTGAAATTAGTGAATTAAAATAAAACCTTAAAAAGTACGTACATCCCTGCAATCAAACTAGGAGCTCTTTTCAGCTATACCAAGCAATGAACTCAATTAAAATAAGTAGTTGTATCTGATTCCGTGACAGAAAGATGAAATTACATCACCGCTAGCAGCAGCAAACAAATGGCAGACAGTAATCATGACACGAACTTTACAGGACATTGCAAGATCAGCAAGTAACACATAACTAGATTAATTTCAATAATTTAGTGAGCAACTTGGAAGCTAGTCTTTTTTTCCATCTATGTTTACAAGGAGGATGTTTATACAGGAATGTTTAACAGTGTCTACAAGTAGGAACTGTTTAAATATCTAAAGTACTAATGAATACTCCAGCCATATGGTCAGCCCAGAATGCATATACAAAGTATACCTATTACCTAAAAATGAATACATTGCTGTTAGACTGAATCTTAGTAACTCTTTTGTGTAAGTGGAGCCTTCTTTTATCTGCATATTTACAGTAAATTAAACTCGGACTAATTAAAAAACATACAAACTTAAAATTATAACCTATTTTTAAGTCTCCTAACTTTAAATGCTACATTTCATCAATTTCATTGAAATGTATTTCTCTATAACAAATATTTATGAGAAGAATATACTAGATATCAACTACAAGGATGACTGAAAAATAAGATCAAGGACGTTACTGATCTTGGGACATGCCAAATGAGGAATAAAAATATCAGTACGCATGTACAGATTTTTTTGGTGGATTTTATTAATATAGTTATGATGGTCAATATTTTAAATGTTACGCTCTGCTATCTGTATACATTTAGACAGAAACATAAGTCAGTCCTCCCTAGCTACACGAAGAGTAGGTTTTCAGATCACTCCGTCTCACAGAAAAACCGCCGCCTCTTCTGAGTTACAACAGTATAAATTGCTCACAGCAGTAACTCTAAGAAGTTGGTTGTGTTCTATAATCTCAAGTTTTCAGGGGAATTAAAATACCTCTCACATTCCTTAGACGTCCAAACTAACTTCCTGAAATTTGCAAGCTACCCATTGAGTCGCGTTCTTCCAAACCACATGGGGTCTGAGGAGAAGTAAATCTTCTTGCAGTTCTGCAACGTCCTTTTCCCTCCCTCTCATGAGACAGCCTTATCCTCTATGCACCCACCTCCTTTACTCCTGAGCTTTCTGGCTTTGATTTCCTTTTTTCTTCATTACCCATGATTCCTCTGGGTTTCATGTTATGATCTAGGTGTAACTTGTCAGGATTCAAGACAGTACTGCATTAAAAAAGGATGTACAGTCACCTCTGCTTCTTCATTGCAAACAGTGGTAGCTAGCAAATGGGATAAACTAAGCTCTCATTGGTCAAGCATATATAAATAGTAATAATAAAAAATAATCACCTTCAAGCACATAACAACAAAAAATAAAACAAGATCTTAAAAATAATGTAAGAGATCTTTGGACAACTAGGCCTAATGTAATTGCTGGCTTTTTCAGGTGGGAAAAAAATAGAGACAAGAGACATGTAAAGATTCTCAGCTTAAAAAAAAAAAATCATAAACCCCAAATAAACCAACAAATAAAAAAAGCCAAAAAATAATTCCATATTTACAACTTTGCATCAACTTCCAGTGCTTCTGAAATACTAAAACAAAGGCTCTCTATGCCTATAAAAGACAGAGAAAATTCACTGATAATACCGCTTCAAGAAACTCCTTTTTTATCTCGTGTTTCTGACAATACAGGGGCAATTTCTGTAATGCAGGACTGCACTATTACTGAAGTACCTATGACAGCCTGAAACCTAGATATACAAGGCTTAGCTATACCACTTCGAGAGGGTTACTAAGGTGCAGCATCTGCAAAAGTTTATAAAAATAAATATTTTCAGCCTAAGTCAAATTATAGTTCTGCATTTTTTCTATTAAATGAAATTTCAGGTTGAGTAGATTTCCAAATTAATCTATTAACATTCAATTCCAGTGTCTAAAACAAACTTGTCTGAAGATACGGTTGGCCAGGCTCACTCTCTGCTACACTTGGGAGTATTTTCACAAAAGCAGGGTTACTAGTGGAGGTTAAATTGAGCTTGAATGCCCCCGAAGTTTGTTTGGCATCACCTTAATGCTTTCCCTATTGTGCTCTGGGTCCTATCTCCCATGAGAAAACATGCAAGTTCTCTTCTTTTATCTTCTCCCTCTTTGGGCTGTATTTCATAATTGCTAATGCAGCACTGAAGCATCACAGCCTGTCCCGACTGAGCAGAAGAATTCACAATACAGAGATGCAGGGATATACAGCTACTTAAAGACCCTTTGACACCACAAGAAAACAGCATACTTCCTTGAGGGAAGGGAGGAACATACATAGATTGTATTTATATACATAGCTTGGAGTGATACATATGCTTTTTTTTAGTGTTTCTCCCTCTGAACTGTCTTGCTTTTAAACACTTCCCACTATGCTCTCAAGCTCCACAAAGACCTTGAGTTCACCATATAGCATTTGCACCCCTCTAATGGTATCAAGGTGAAAATACATCTTTTTAAATAGCTTTAGCTACTAGAAAATACAAAGACCTGCATCCCCTTTTTGCAATACAGGGAATTACAAAAAATTAATGAGGTTTATGCATAAGTTTATCAACAGATTATCTGTTCTTCTCTTTGATCATAAGCTGCTACTAATGTTATCATGCTAAATCATAGTGCTCTTCCTCCACAAAGAAAAATATGGAATCATATAAAACCCATTAATTCCATCAAGAGAAGAAATTATAATAAGGTTGACCAGAATCAGACAGAGAGTAATTAGAAGTATTATTTCCAGCATTGAAAAATATGAGTGAGGAACCATGAGAAAGGATAAAGCAAGTACTTTGTTTTCTTTGGATAGGATCAATACAGTATATTGAAAGATGAGGTATTTCCACACCCCTAAGAAGTCCTACTTCTTTTCCCCTTAAATAATACTCAGTCCTAACAAAATATGAGTCTTCTTACTTAGCACAACTCCCATCCCACCAATTTCTGTTGAATAATCACTGAAATGGCTGTTTCATATATGCACCTACATTCTCCAAAGCAAATAAAGCGTTCTTCACTGCTGCTTAGCATCACACATTGTCAATGGTGTCAATGTCACTAAACACTAAGATAGAAACAGGAGAAAATCACTCACAGCCCTCTATAACCAGCAACCTTTCTTTCCATCCTTACCCATGATAGAGCAAAAATATACTGTATCACATACATCTGACCTCCACCTTGAATTATTTAAAGCACTGTGGTGAAAAACAAATTTGAGCACATTAACAAAAATCCAGTTCACATATAATTGAGACTAGAAAGCCTAAATGACAGGAAGGTCGCCACCCATTGCTCTTGCGTGAGTTTTGCTGTGTTCTGAGCACAACCCTAAGCATCTCCAAGGACCCAGCACGGGCTGCCGGAGGGGTCACTTGCCTCTCCACTGCTCTGTCACCACAACAGCTACGCTCCTCTGCACCAGCGAAACTGATGAATAGTAAAAAGTATTGAAACGAAGACTTTCACATGACTTTAACAAAAGACGGCAGCGATCGCTCCTGGAAGAAGAACAATGGATCTTAACCGCATTCAGAACAGGAGCCTCAACCCTTCAATTTAGCTTTTCCCTGAAGTGTCTCACACTTTCAACTATGAACTAATCCATCTAAAAAGGCAGAAGGGGAAAGATTGTCATTTCTATTTTTAAATACAAAGGAGACAGTCAGGTACTATCAAGATGAAGGCTAGCAAGATTGACACAGGTAGGATTTATGTCTAACAATCATGTTGGTTAAGGAAGGCACGCGTCACTACAGATCTGTTCCAGCAGATTTGCAGAGTATGTTTCTGTGCAAGAAAAACAGGCTTGAATATTATATTTTATTAAGATGTTCTGTAATCCCATGGCTGGCCTGCTAGAGGAATATCACTGGAATTTTTTGTAGTATCTTTGACATTCTTTTTCATCATAAAGAGGAAAACGTAATATCTCACAAAAACTTCTATAAAATCCTGTCTTTCTCACAGCATGCAGCAAGAATCAAGCAGAACTCAATGTAGTTGAGAGTCTATACATTAATTTTTAGAATCCAAAGATAAAGTATCACCAGGGTTCCCAATTACTTGCCTAATACATTTTTGAAAATTAGGCCTAGACAGTCTTATAAATAAAAGCCTTATGAAAAGGCCTAGACAAGCTAATAAAAAGCATATTTTATATTCAGAAAAGTTCATACGAAATTTAGAGAGACTATTCTTTTGACACTGAGGAATCTAATTTTCTCCATTTGGCATTTTCATCAAGTCATGTTGTGTTTTAATGGACAGATTCTCACCAAAACAGAAAAGGCTGGATTTAGATACGGTCACATCAGACCATACAGTCCAGTGAACCTCCTGTTGGGGAGGTAACTAAAATTTTAGATCACTGAAATGAACGTCTTAAAAATAGGTGCTTTAATAAGTCTTACAATACCAAATTGTATAGACAGTTGTAATGAAGACAGAAAAAGATAAATTGAATGCAAAACAGCAAGTGCTTTACTAAGAAACTGAGGCTACAATGTGGAAGGAAACTACTGGACTAGAGTAACTTTAAGAGTGGAGTGCCTTACAAACCAGTTTGAGAACTAACCTTATAGCAAAAACAGAACAAAAAAACTGGATCACAGTAATGACACTTGATGTCAGTTAAAAAAAAAAAAAAAGGAACTATTATCAATACAGAGGGAGATGAGAACATCATATTGCACGAACAGCCTTCGAGGACCTAAGTGATAGTAATGACAAAATGCAATAGCACAAAGTCAAGGCCAGGCACTCTGGGAACAGGAAGAATTCCTACTGTAAGCTAGAGGATCATCAGCTAGAAGTAACAGAGGAGGAGAATGACTTGGATGTATTAATCAATCAGGATGAATACAAACTGTCAAGAGAGATTCAGCTGCAAAAAAAGCAATTGCAATCTAACTGTACCCAGGGAGGATTTTCAGTAGAGATGTGGATGTATTAAAGCCATTTTATAGGGAACTGGTAAGATCTCAACTGGAACCCTGTGAACATTTCTCGTCACTTGTCTTAAAAAAACGTGTTTTAACTTGAAGTATGTGCAGAGAAAAGCTGTAAGAATAACCTGGGAAGGAGAGGATAGTACAAAGAGCATACTAACGGAGCATGGTTTAATTAGCCTAGTAAAATGAAGGCTGAGAGGCCATGAGAGTGCTCTCTACAAATGAATCAGAGAGGCAAGAAAAGGGAATGAGAAAAACTCTAAAGCTATAGACAGCACTGGCACACAAGAAGTGGATATTAGCAAGCAGAGCTGGGAACTGGAAGTCCTTGTTATCAGGTGAACAATATTCTGAACAGTTTTTATCAGCACTAACAGAGGCAAGAAACTTCATAGGAGTGAGTGGCGTTTTTGTATGATGACACACAATACCACTGTTGTTGAAGGCCAGAAGATCCCAGCAGTCCTCTTTTCTACAGGCCTGTGCCTTACCCATAATCCAAGATCATTTTTTTGACTGTTGTAACTTCCACATTTTCTCTTTTCCTATGTATAGTGCAGAAGCAGAAGACTATTTGCACGCGCTTCCCTGTAAAACCTCCTCACTCTGAGCTGCTCCTCAGCTCTGGGACTCTAGCTCCAAGGCTAAAACGCTCACCTTTCCTGACATAACCACTAGTGTACCTAAAGGGGTAGAAGCAGTTTTTTCAGGCTCCCCCTTAAACAAAACTCCAGAGTATTTTTAACGTCTGGAATACATGCCAATACAGCAGGACCAGACAGAAACTTTATAGATCATGCTGTTCTGCATAATTAACCAGTCTGCCAATTCTAGCATTTTCTCCCCATCCTTATACTGTAATCCCACAGAAAGCTAGTAATAAACATCTGTTCTGTGCTGCACTGTGGAACAAACTAAATCAACTAGTCAACCACTCTAACCATACCATACTATTTGATGTAAGCAAGGTCCCAGCATCTCAGGCAATTTACATGATTTTTCAATCTTTAAAGAAACATTGTAATGTAATATGTCATTAAATACAAACACAAAACCTGTATCATACCAATAATAAATTTTAGTATTTAAATGCTAAAAAGCTAACGCATTTTAAAAAAAAGGTTTCAATTTCAAGATACATCAATAAATCGGGGTGCTTAAAAGTCTTTACATCTGAATAGACTGAGTTCTCTTCAATCTGCTTACTAACATTTAACTACTAATTGGAATGAGCTAAAATTATGCACCTGAACAATTACAGAGACCAGACAATAGCTTGATATGTGCTGTTACAATCCATCTCGTATCTAAAACTTCCCAATCTAGTCCATATACTGCACCTGTAATACTTAAATAAACCTACAGGTTTTGCAGCCCTGCAGGGCAACTACTATTTTCAAACATCAGTTAGTGGATGCTTGTCCTACTCAAAAGCTGCGCATTATCCTAAGGAAGGGCATTATGCCATGAAAAGCCGTATGTTATGAAACAGTCAAAAATCCAGAGCAGGCTAGCAATGGCCTTCCTCAGCAATGATCCTGAGTACCTAGCACACTAGTTATTTACGTAAATCTGTCTAGATTATGAATATGCATCCAGCACAGCAGACGTGCAGGCACATCCCAAATCCCTGGCATTTAGACCCTTCACAATTCTTACCCAGTCAGCTGTAGGAAAACACATGCATACCCTAAAATTGTGGAGATGCTGGTGGAAGACTACAGTACTTAAGCCTGGCTGCAGATTCAGAGGTCAAGCTAGCATGCATTTTTGTATTTTAGAAGTGGACGGTAATAGAATTTGGGCATATCTAAACACAGAAGTGCATGCTCAGTCAAAAATGTGAAGTATATGGACCACTGATACAACCACAAGCCTCTCTTTAGGTATTGTCAATGGTGGGAAAGGTGATGAGCTCTATGGTTGGGGAGGCGTTTTCATTCAGTATGAAACCAGGCAGATATATTTAACATCTAATCCTGTATTAGTGCTAAACTTCACTTAAATTACATAATTTTCCCTCACAATTTCAACCACTGTTGTACTGATCGTATGAACAGTTAGGAAGTACTTTTCCTTCCAGTTCACTAGAGCTTGCACTTGCAGATACTGTGCTAACACACCGATCCTCATTACTGCTGCTACTGAGAACTCCGTGCCAATTTTCATAGGCACCTGAAGCCAAATCTGGCTTGGGCAATTATGGCTTCTGTATGTTATTCCCTTGCTAGCTAGGTTTACTCCCTTTCAGCTAAATTCAGTCTCTGCATCACCGTACTCTTACTTCTAATGAAAAGATCCTAAGCAGGTCATATGTCATTAATTTTTAATAAAATGTAACTGTCTCCATCTAGTATGTGGTCCAGCCTGATGCATGCATCCAGTAAAAAACCAAACATATATCAAGGAGGGTAGTACAGTGATCAGGGAGGGAAAATCAACTGCAAATACAGTGTTGCTATGACAGAAAAGGTAACCTGGAAGGGAAAGTGCACCTTGCTGCTTCAAGAGCTACATTCCTGGAGAGCAACAGCGAGCTGCTGCTCTTTCAGGATCAGGTATACTTAGAAGTCTCTCTGCATGGACGATATTGATTTGTAAGCATTCCTTATGTAATGGCCATCTGTAACATTATAATTAGACTGAGCAGCATACGCGCTGGATTCCTTTTCAACTCAGCGGGCATGCAGCCCTTTACCTATAGCTGGCATAACTAGGTGCCTTTGGCAATGACCTTTCCCTGTGTGATTCGTCCTTCCAGGATAAATAGCATTCTCTGCTTAAACATACTTAGTCTTCTAACCTGGAACAGGTTGGCTGGGTAGATGCTCCATCCCTGGAAACATTCAAGGTCAGGTTCCTCAGAGCCCCATCCAACTCGATCTAGTTGAAGACGTCCCTGATCATTGCAGGAGAAGTTGGACAAGATGGCTTTTAAAGGTCCCTTCCAACCCAAGCTATTCTACGGAAGTATATGATAATCTCAGTAGGCACTAATATTTTCAGTGGTTCTCTAAAAATCACTCATTTAACAAGAATTATATGGTTACTGAATTTACTTGATTGAGTAATTAACATTATGAAGGATTCCATGACAACAAATGAAAAAGATACAATGATCACTTAAATGAATATGGTTTTTTTCTGAAAATCGCTACTTTACCTTTAAAAAACAATAACATCACTGTTTTTCTGTTTCACTGTAATTTTTCCTTCTGCTGCTGACCCAGGGAAGACATTCTTGTTGGTGTAAGAGTTACAAAAAGACAGCAAGTTATTTTCCCAATGTAGGGTTTGCTCCTTAGTTTTGAAACAGATCAAGAAAAGGGTTTTTTTTATTTTAATGGCACATTTTTTGAAAAAAAGAAGATTGAGGAAAATGGCTGAACTAACATAGCAGACTTCTAAATCAAATGTGGCATTGAAAAATCTAATAATTGTGTAGGTCTTTCCTGAAATTCCAAGAATGTGAATAGAAAACTTAAAGATACTAATATAAGAGAACACACCTTTTAAAATCAGTATTTACACAAGAAGAAGAATCACAAGGTTAAGAACACAGGCTATCTGGGTCTCTGCCCTGTGGATATCCAACTACGCGTTTACAATGATTTAAATCACAGTATGGATCTGCAGAGCAACATGAGTGAGCTCCACCCTCTGCCAGTTTCTTCCCCATGCCTCAATTTCTCAGTGATGTGAGAACTGCGCAACACAACCACAGGACAGCTTTATCTGATCACAGTATATATGAACAATGTCAAAGTTGTTAATATCCACCAAGCACTAGTGGCTATGTAAGGCACAACCTCAGACTAGCTCCCTAGAAATATGTATCTGCATCCCAAGATGACAGCCTCCCAACTCCAACAGATTGCCTTTTCTGGTCTCTTTTCCAGATGTAGTTTGTGCTGTTCAAAACCCAGATTTGAAGCACACGAGCAAGAAGTTGTGGGAAACTGTCTACAGCATACATCTCCTCTGTAATTTTCAAGTTTCAAAGCCTTCCTGTAGGTCCCTGATCACATACCGTGTTATGTATACCACTTCAATACTCAGCTTAGTAAAATATATTACTTTCAGATGACTATGGCACAGATAAAATGGTAGTTTGTTACAAGCAGTAGAAATGCACAGCAAAGTGCCATGCTCTGCTGCTATTCTACACAAAGGAATCTTTCAATAACTTCAGTACACCACACGACCAGAAAAAATTCCTGTCATCCTTCTGCAAGACCAACATGACGACTACCTGTGGTAAAGCGCTAGTCTCAATTACTACGAGGATCATGGTTTGATATTTATCCTGAAGTAAAACAAATGTTAATGCTGTTCCTCCTTGGTAATACTCCTCCTTCTCAAGATGGACTATAAAAGGAAGAAAACTCATCCCAGAAGCAGGAAAGCTGCTGCAAACAGCACTGGATCAAATCTCAGAAAACAACTAGCCAGAGGAGGCCTCCAGGGCATCACCTGAACCACAGGAAGCACCAGTGAAGCAACCTCACTGGGATGGGGCAGCTGACTGGACAGTGTGATGCATCCTAAAATGTCAGACTAGGACTGTGCCTCTGATGTTAAGACTTGTGGGACGCTTTTGAGATAGCAGAGAATGGAGGTAACAGTGTGTTGCAAACAGCATCTAGACCAGCAGTTCTAAACCATAACCCTTGATGGAGATTACAGCTGTTTGGTAACAAATACCTCATCTCAAAGGTATCCTGCACAATACAAACAATACAAACCAAATGCATTTAATATCCCCTGCTTTCTGGATGCTATTAAGGCAGACTTCCCACACAGGATTCTTCCTTTTGAAAACATAAGCACCATAATGACCCTCCCTCCTTATACTTAATATGACATTTAACTTGGAGGTCAAGAAATTTGACTAGGAGCACCAAGC
>VXBO01015134.1:44343-63088 GCA_013400135.1 Rhinoptilus africanus
GAGAGAACGTGTTTGCTTTTCTTGTATTTACCACTCTTGAAAAACAGAAAACACAGGGGAAATCACAAACTCCATAACCACAAGAAAACAATTTATATTGCAAGTCATTTTAGTATGTGAGGAGGAGTATCAGACCACTGCTCCCTCACCCTGCACCCTCAAAGACACAGGTCCGTCAGCCAGTTATTAAAGGACTTTTGAGACAGTAATGTTGTCTGCAAAATAGCATATGGGTTCTTTAAGTGTCACTACAATTCAACTGTTGCCACTAGAAAGAGCAGAAACATTTTGTTCCTCCAGTGTGGTTTTGCTGAAAAATACACCTAAATTTTATATCTAATATAACCTACAATGATAAGCATAGCTTAACCTTTTCTCCCCCTCCTCCAACTCATGCTTCACTCCTTTGAAAAAGCTGAATTTTCTTGACTTGGGTCTTTCTGCACTTTTTGCTCTCTTTAGACCCATTTGAAGCTCTGAAGACGTCCCTTTCCCC
The DNA here is from genome assembly GCA_013400135.1 of Rhinoptilus africanus. Taxonomy (NCBI): domain Eukaryota; kingdom Metazoa; phylum Chordata; class Aves; order Charadriiformes; family Glareolidae; genus Rhinoptilus; species Rhinoptilus africanus. The sequence continues at coordinate 44,840 of VXBO01015134.1, forward strand.
ATTTAAAACTTTTATTTTATGGTACGTCTCTATTTTTAGACTTAAATGTTTCAGTCAATACGAGGCATTAGGATAGAAAATAATTGTTGTGATCTGTTCCTCTGTGTTGCTTAATGAAGGAAAAAGGAAAGTTGTATAGCAGTTTGGCAGTCTTACTGGCTGCAAAGTGTCATTAAGTAAGAGATGGCAAATTTTATCACGCACCTCTGACTACTAAATTCACAAAACAAACAGAAGGTTTACCATGGGAGGTAGAGAGAGATCAGGCAATATCCTCAAGTCACTCTTCCAGTAAAACAGCGTGTGGTTACTAAAATTGCTATGGGAACATGGGAGTTCGTCAGAAACATACAGTTCTAGGTGAAAATGTTCCTTAACCTTTTACACTACAGCTATTACAAAAAAAACAAGGTGTAGAAAAGTCTGGTGCTTGTATACCAGGAAAAACTAAAACATAAGATTTGAACCAGTGTCATGCTAAAATCTTTTATGCAGTCTTTGTTGCTAAGCTGTAGTATCTGGTTAAGGAAAGAAAGTCTCTGCATGTGTCCGCCAGTAACCCACTTCACTTGATTTTAACACATTCTTTAATTGCAGCTGAAAAGATGAGGCCACAGCAAAGGGGTAAACCAGAGGCAATTGTTTTCTTCTGAGCCAGTGCTGCATGCAATTATTCTGCTCAATGGACTCCTCGCATGATTTTGGAGGGAAAGTTATATTTGAGTATCTCCATTGTGCACACAAATTGTGCTCTGACTTCCTTCTGTGTTTTCTGGTTCCTTGATAATGAAAGTGTGGGGTTTTCTTAATTAAAAAAAAAAAAAAGTCGTCCTTCAGCCAAAAGAACTGCTAAATTCAACAGAATTTAACTAGCTGTCTGCCGCATTATTCATTGCTCCTCTTAACCACCTGCCCTGCTCTCAGATACTCACAGTTCGTGAAACAAGGGCTTACTCCCTCTAAACACCAATTAAAAATTATCTTTGAGGAGAAAGTGAAACAGTATTCCTGAACAGACAGCTATTACAACACCTCCAAAATATATTGGGATTCTGTACCTTGCTTATTATAATTGTTGCTCTGAGGAAGCTTTATTTCTCTGATTTCTGCAAAAGGATAAAATGTGGTTTAGAAATTAATATAAATGTCAATTATTAAAACCAATGTTCCAAACAAAGAACTCAGGTTACCTAGGTCATTTGAGTTACAAAATCTGCCTTCTCAAAATACAAATGAACTTGTCTAAACTAGATAGAACACAAAGAATTTAAAAAAAAAATAATTATAATTATCCATGTAGCATATTTCTCTCTGCTTCCTGTCATTTACCGCATTAGGACAGTGACACAGGAGAACAGCAGAGGCCATTTGAAATTTTTATGACTTTTCCAAGGTCATGGGTATCATAATTTAATAAACCAGACCAGTTGGTTTGATGGAGCACAAGGAATGAATTAGTCACTTGCTCATAAAAAAAAAATCAAGAAAAATAACATACACAAGCTTTTTGCTTTCAACAAGCAAGCTATCTGTCAAATGATGAGATTAAAACAATTACTAGCAGAAATCACAGAAAACTGATCACACTGGTAACTGAATATATCTGAAATACGGTAAGTATCAAATCTGGCCACAGGGCCTTGGCAAACATGAAAATGACCAAACCAAGAACCTAAGACTAATAATAATAATGCAGTAAGATTCCTATTGCATAGGGAATCTTTCTTCACAAGAGATATTTTCTATAGCCTTGATATCCTGATGAGAGTGTAAATAGTAAGTTATTCAAATAATAATGAATATGTTTGGGATCCAAAGACCTGAAAGACAGGATTATGTAATTTGGTTAAATATACTCTAAAAATTCTGCCCAGTTGTCCGTTTCTGTCAGAAGGCACCAGAACTCCTACGCCACAAGAAGGTCTAAAACATCTCCTGCGTGTTTGCCACACTGATGTAGGCACAAATGGCTGGTGTGAAGGCAGCTCTTGGAGAAAGCAAGGCAACACACCCCAGCAATTTTACAACTAGCCAAGCTCCATCCTCTATCTACCTTTTCCCTCACATCTCAAGACTGTCTACTTCTATAAAACCTTATTTTACAAAATATAGCCATACTGAGGTGCAAATAATCTAAGATTCACTTCACTGTTTTTAACTACGCCATAAACAATGTAACTGTCAAAACCCACTCAACTCACCCACCAGTCTGGTATATGTGTTCTATGGCCAAAAGTAAAACATAAATGAGCAAAATACAATAATACAGTCCAGATCTGCACAATGGTTACAGCACAAAATTAAAGACAATAAAAGAACATGTGGATTTCTCACTTTGAGGTATTGGCCGTGTCTCAGACATGCCTATTTATTACTTCAGAGTACCTGACAGTGCAAGAATAGTTCAGATTGCGTCAACTGTTACAACACACATTATGAATATCCTTGTTCCCTTGTACTCAAAAGAACTAGAGTTAAGACACCCTGCTTCCTGGTAGACAGTGTTTAGGTTCTATTCCTGAACTTACCATCAATGTGTGGCATCACCTTTTGCCAGTATTTTACTTCTACATGCATTAGTCTCTATCACATTAAAGAATTTAAATATTTCTCTTTTGTTATAAAGCTTTTAACAATTTACAAATACAAATCATATTAAAAACAGTATGTAAGAATTACAATGCACTTTATTCAAAAATACAGTCTGGTAAAAATGTAATTCCACTCCTAATTCACAACTGTCTGCTGCTGTTTTAAGTTGTCACACCAAGAAGGTCCATCTTGTCTTTGACAGCATTGATAGAGAAAAAAAATACCCAGAACCCTACTTCACTGTAAAGACTGTGTTTAATTATGGTAAAGAAAGGGTTAATTTTGCATTTCCAAAACTTTTCAGAAGTCTAATTTAGGAATTCAATCAATAAAATAGATAAGACCCCAAAGGGAGGGGGGCACATAGTAGAAGCAAATGGTAGAACATTTCAGTGCATTTTTTTTTTCCTTTAAACAAAGCATAATTTTTAGATGAAATAAGTGAGAAAGGCAACAGCATTATTACTCCTGCTATGTTCTCTAACAAGCACAGTATGCTTTTATCACCAGCAAACACAGCAGATTAGGACGCATTTCATGTGAATTTTGAGCAGTACTTTCCACTGGCACAATATCATCCTTAAAAAAAAAAGAAAAGGCATCACAGCAAAACTCTGCTTCCAAGCTTAGCCTGACAATAATTGATATGTTGTATTTTATAATAAGGTTTCTATAAACTTTTTAAAATTCATTAAATATAGCAGTATAACACTTTACAACCAGCTTTTTTTTTCCTTACACCTTATGAAAACTAAATATGAATTCGGCCTAATAACTGGCTTGTAGATTTTGCTTTTACAAACCCTAATCTTCTAAAAGGTTTCAAAAAACCCAACCATAAGTATACAGGATAGCAACGCCACAGAAATGCAGCCATCCACTACTCCACTTTGCCTAGCAAACTGTCCAGCTTCTCTATCCTCCAGAATGGTCCAACATCATTCTCATGCTAGCTTTAGCTGAGGACTGAAAGAAGGTTAAGAACTTTGGTTGTACTTCAAAGGGAAACCACACCACCACCCCTCCTGTGTGACTCGCTTCTAGAGGCATCGCGAACATACAAGCGTAGATAGTCCCAGGTGCTGCAGGACGGCATTTCTCAAAGCTCTGTGGACTGTGCATCCGAATCACGGCTCAGCACATCACCCTGCTGCCTGCAGACCTGCTGGCAAAGCAGCACTGAGCCAGCATTGGACCACAGGTTTATAGCCATTCCTGCGTTACACATCAGCCTGAGTGTAGATGTACCTCGCTACAAAGCTTGCCATACTGAAGGAGAGTCAGCAGGCAATTTTAGCAGATAGTGTATTAAAATATTGCTGTGTGTTACTTGTGAACAGGAGGGGGAAAGATACACAGAATCCAAATCTCCCACAGCGCTTCCACAGCTTTTTCTACAGAGAATTATGACTCTATTTAATATCTAAAGAAACCACTGTAGAATTATGTGGCTTTATCAGTTAACAGGTTAAAACACTGATACAAGGAAATACGAAAGTGCTAGAGTAAAATTAAGAACTGCATTTAGCAATAGCGTGAAGGAGTATTTTCCAATTGTGTCAAAAATACGCTATTTTTAAGTAAAGCAAAAAAGGGATTCTGCTGCAAGAAATTTATAAATGCATATCTTATTCAGACATAAAGCAACAAGTTTAAAAAAAAAGAAAAACCCACACCACTAATTTCAGATCTTCTTAGGGAAATTAAACATAAAAGTTACCTATCAAAACACACACTTTCTCAATGCAGAACACCACAGATTTTAGAAAGAAATCTATAGCAATCTAGGCTCAGCATTTAAAATGCTGAAGGTTTTCAGAGATGCACTAGTAATTAGTTTTAACATATAATCTTCATGCCTCACTCACCAAATCCTACACTGTAAAATGTAAAGTCAGATTAGAGACTCATAGAAGAAACAGGAAAAAAGAGCCCTTGAAACACTACTCTGCTTGTTGGTCCTAAAGAGCTTAAATCGCTAGTACTACTCTTAAAATAAACTAAGTCGATAATCATAAAGAACGACAAGAGATCAGAATTCAGGACTGAAATTGTTTGTTTCCTATACTACAAGTTCTGCCCAGAGTAACTCCAACCACAAATACATTCCCAAATGCTATTTTGATATTAAACATGGAATACCACAAAATTTGCACTCCAGGCACAGAGCTACTATTGTCTCTGGTCCTTTATCCTGTATATTGTTTCATTGGTTTCACTTCCTTTCAATGCTTTCATTCCCATCAAACAGCTCCTTATTATACATGGTTCACATAATTAATACAACGCCAAGTTATGCTAACTACAGTAATACTGGTAAATGCTTGTCATATATCCTGAGTCTGCCAGGTTATGAGCAAGTCATTATTTTCCATTATCTAGTAGAGACTGAGTGATTTTAATACGAGTAAGTTTCACTGATGAACTCATATGCAATGTTATAGCACTTTTGTACATCTCCCATTAAGTAGCATTTCTAATGAAAATTGACTTGAAAACCTTAACAATACCCAGAACGGCAAATGTGATAAACTGACTAGAATTGTGCGGTTTTTAGAAAGGGACAAAACAAATTAGGAACCTTTCACAAAAGCTAAGAGCAATTCTGTCTACAAAAGAGACCCTTTGATTTGTGGATATAATGTCTCTGTTGCTTTCCATCTCTGAAAGGGTGGTGTCATCTTTGACTCCCTCTGGACCCTGGGCACTCTTGCTTACTTTTCTTGTTTAAATGAAATAGAGCAGATTAAATACTAAATTAGTCATGACTCTGTTCAGCTTCTTTTTCAGGACCCTGCAGAAGAGTCTAATTACACTTTCAAAACTGAAATCTCTCCATAACTGTAGAATAATTCAGCTTGAAATAGGCCTCAGGAGGCAATCTGGCCTGACCATTCCCACACCTGCTGCTCAAAGCAGTGCTAACTCTGAAAGTTCAAGTATTTTGCTTTGCAGAGAATTTTTAACACAGAGCTTCCCCACAAATGTCCGCTTCTGACATCCTACTCAAGGACAGCACTTCCACAGCATGAAAATTTAAATCTCTTTTAAACTTTCCCAGCTACAGAATCACATAAATTGTTCCTTCCAAACTTAATTTAGCCATTTTCAGTGATGTTGTCACTTTTCTCCCACACAACTTGAAAATCTTGTTTAAAATACTAATTGAATACATTGAAATGCTTTTGATAATAATCACTATCATCTTAGAGAAGAATCTCTAAGTTTCAGCTGTGGTTGCTTTAATCTCTGTATTCCTTTTTATTTTTTCTTCATAACATTCTCATTTTTTACTTTTTGTATCACTGCACGTTAAAAGCAACATCCTTTATTTCTATGATTTCCTTAGCTAGCTACACATCAATTATTAGTTAAGAAAACAAAGTGGTAGGCTAATGCCTGCAGCTCAAAGAGGGTTTTGCTCCCCAGCCGTTCATTTCCTGCCTCGGTCAATTCCATACATTCCACATCACTCTTGATCCTTTAACCAAAACTATTTTGGCAATTTTATCTTATCTGTTATTAATGTGCACAATACTTACTCTAAATGTGTTCCATATTGACTTTTCCATAATTTCCATTCTTCTCCCCCTCCTCTTTTCTCTTTCATAATGCGTGTTGATTACAATCAGGTAACTTTATCATTGCTATTTCATACCTGTACCTTTCAGTTACATGTACTTTACTCAGAGATCAAATTCTTCTTATTGTATTCTTTGGTTTATGTTTGGGCACAAGAGAAAAATATTTTAAAACAGCTACAGCAGCATGAGATTATTTTACCATCTCTAAAACTTTATATGCAAACTTTATACATAAAGCACTCCGAGACTGCGGATTGCTTGGGGTAAAAATTATATTACCTTAAGGTTCAGCATATGAATGACAACACTAATAACAGAAAACTAATCTAATCAAATAGCACTTCAGACAAACACAATTACAAAAAAACCCCAAACCAAAACGCTTAGCAATTTACTACTTTTTAAATTTGTAGGAATTCTTGAAATATTTAATTGTCTCTCCATCTCACTGATTTCATTAACAAGAAATGCATCAACCTTAATAAATTCCATCCAAGTCATTTCTCTTTCCTACTTCTGAAAACAGTAAGTTTTATGAGGTTAACAAAAATCTTCCTGATCTTTGAATTAGCAGCAATACTAAAGGCATAAACATACACAGAGAAGAGTCTCCCTTCTATCTACATCTGTAAAGCAAAATGCTAGTCCTACAATGTCTGCTAAAAATCTGCGAGACGACTGCCTTTTTTTGGAAAGCACGAGTCCAGCAGCCATGAAAAAGACGTGTAACAGTTAAGAACTGGGCACAGTTTAAAGCTGTATTTTCTTTGCTGCATCACACCATTCCTCATGCTGACAACCACCTGCAAGCCACAGTCTACTTCCCTCTGTGCCAGTCCAGGCTTTTCTTCTGGGGCCCACTGGAAACTTAAGCACTCACGATCTCTAGAATCCTCCAAGATATTGCTTTTGTTTCATTTTCTAATTCATTTCAGAGATCCATTCTGCAGTGTAGCTTTACAAATACCTTGGCACTACTGTGAGAGTGGTGATCTTCATTCACCAGCCTTTCTTCCACCAACTGCAGAAGAAAATACCCTCTTGGGGTTTCGATGGATTTAGAGGGAGAATCAATAAACTTCTCAACAGCCAGCAGGAAGAAGGGGTTTGGTTTTGTTTTGCTTTTATTTAAAAGGCTCATCTCTGCAGTCACAGTTCGTTCTGCTGCTTTTTTGTTTGCCTTGAAGGACACTTGACAACTGTTGACATAGGTATCTATTCACATGCAAAAAAAAATGCTACTTAACGTTAAGCAGTGTATCAGTAACTTCAGGATAAAAACATGTCCAACATTCTAGCAAGAACAGCCAAGGAAATTCAATCCCATGCTGTGCTATTCCCCCTGCTGCCTGTTCCAAAGGCAACCTTCTCCTCCTTGGTCGAGGATTTCCTGCCCCTTTCCAAATTGATTTCCAGGCCCCATGCAGCTCACAGACAGTTTAACAGAATTGTAAGCAAAACAGATTTTACTTTCACTCACACATCTGCAGTCTTTCACTATATAATAAGTATATATATGTGTGTGTATATATATTTTACATCTATAGTTTAAATAGGGGTTTTTATTAAAATAAAAAAATTATTTTGGTCACCTCACCCCTATTTCTCCTAGCACGTAAGTGTATGCCATCTTACACTCTCTGGAAATGTTTCTGGTTTCTGTAGAGCATTCATCTACCTGGGAGGAGATCAGTCACCTCCTTCTATGTTATTTTATACACCACTTTCAGAAAGTGGAGAGTACACAGCTCATTCCCCGTACTGGATTCAAGACTGGAAGGAATCCCAAGCACTCTGCCTCTCCCAGGTGCGTTACTGCTGCACCTGGACTGCATGCCCTCCACAGTGCCCAGGAGTGCTGGTGTTAAATGACAGCAAAGCCTGACCTTAAATCAGAATGCGCATAATAAATTGGTGTTTGGGCAAAAATCCAAGACTTCTGTGAGGAACAATCAGCAAAAATGAAATGGTAATTTTTACACAGTTTAAGTCAATTAAACTTGAAAGAGATTTTGTGGGACAAAGTAAGAGACAATTTCCTAGCCCAAAGGCTTTCATCTCTACATATTCCAAACTCTTTTACACTCAGTAAAGATGTTACTACTCTTTAACCAAGAAAAAAACCCCCACCAAACCTGCAAAGAGTATTTCAATGGAAGCTTAAGAATTAGATGAAAATCATAACGAAATGGTGACTCTATGTAAGTAGATTTTTTTAAAAACTATTTCCGCAAAGCCAAAGAGTAATTTAATTTTCTCAAGCTCCGAGGTAATGTGAAGATATTAACATATGTTGTACATGCACAATGGTAGAAGATTTATTTTGCACCTGTTGCAGACCTGTTTGTGGAACAGCACATTACTGGATATTGTTTTTAGTGGCAATAACCACCTGCAGTCTTCCTAACACCACATTCTCCCCACCCCTGCAACTTTTTGTGAAAGAATTAAACACATGCCAATGCCACATAACTGAAAATGGCAAGTGCTTTATTTTAATATGAAGATATATACTAACATAATAATATTTTGGTTTCAAGCTGCAAAGCTGTTTTTGCAGTTTTATAAGCTGGTTGATGTTTGGTACACAATTCTTACTTGCTTTTTTATTTAAAAAAAAAGCTAATGCTGAAATCACATTACTGAAGTGCTTCAGAAATCAGTGGGAAAAACAGAATGTTGATTTTTTTTCTGTTTGTCTGAAGCCACATAGCTATAAAAAGGCAGTAGTCTCTCAAGTTCGCAAGTTTTGAGCATCCTAAAAATAGCCACATTAACGAAAGCATTTGAGTTACTTCAAGAAATTTAAAGCTGGGTTATGACAGATTGGAATGTTTTGAAAACAAACTATTTTGTTGCAAAGAACAGAAGAAAGGGTTTAGAACAAGTATCCACAACCTACTGTCTCGGTGGTGCTTAAGTTACAGCGCTGCACTTTTTATGCTCGGCACTAACAAACAGGTTTTCATCAGTCTACCCATAAAGAACAGATAAGCTAGATGTCTTCTTGGGGTTTGACTGGGGTTTTTTTGTTACATCCTTCCTCTGCCTTACTAGTTCCACACGTCTTTGAAGAATCTGCTGTTGGTCTGTGGCTCACCCTTGGATTGCATTCCCTTAGCTAAAGATGTGTCAAGGTCTTCTCTTCAAAAAGCAGTAAACACAACAAATGTACTCTGTCCTGGACAGGCATCAGGGGCCTCACTCTTATAGTCAAGTATGGCTCCAGGTTCTTTGCGACTTCCTCAAGGCCACGGGAGTTTGCGGTTTAAAATGGAAATGTGAATTTTAAAGCAATTCCACTAACAAAATAAATTCACATTATGCTACACTTGAATTTTCAAGAGCTTTTCAGAATGACTTTTCAGATACCAGGTTGAGAACAAAGCACTGTGTCATGTGGCATAAAGCTTCTCTCAGTGCGCCACTTCCCTGCATGTTAATCAGTCTCAGCCTCACTCAAAAAAACCTCTACAGGTTCAACTCTCCCAGATCCCCATGGACAACATGTCCTTGCTTCTCTGTTGCTGTTAATTGCCCTTACGGCCTCCACCTCCCCACATTTGTTTCATGTACTTCTTCTCTGGGTTTACACTGTTCTCAAACATCTCTGTTCCAGCTTACCTGTGCCTGCCTGCCTGCAGTACCCTTGGCAAATCAGTGTACCCCAACAGAGGAGCTCCTTGCTGCTGCAGCAAAGCAGTTCTCCTGAAAAGGTTTAGCATTAAACACTTCCTCCTGTATATTGCCTCAAATGCATCCACATTTGGAAGGAAAACTAATAGTACCAATTTCAATCCTAAAACCTAGCTATGCTTGATCTCATCCATATCCTCTATGAATCATTTTGGTTGTCATCAGAAAAGCTTTCATTTTCACTCAACGTGATACAGATTTAGAAAGAGGAAACTAAAATGCCCACTCAAGAACTTGTGAAATGTTAGCCTCCAGATAACAGATAGGAATACACTGCCATCCAGGAACTCAGTGTTGCAAACACTGCCTAAACTTCTTTCTTAAATTTATATCATCCCATGCTATCTCTTTAGGAGCAGAAGATACCCTACCACACAAGAAAAGAAACTGAAGCAGCAATGACAAAAAATAAAGATAGCAGTTACATGAAGGCAGCATTTGAAAACATGTATTAGAACTTCTAGACATAGCACCAACACCAGGAATTCTGTCCCACTTCAATGCCAACACTGCTGTTAGGGGAACTTCAAAGACGCATTCTTTGACAGGATGCTTGTTCCCATGAAGACGGGAAGACAGAAAGGAAGGAGGAACAGGTATGTCAAGAGGCAAAGTGATCTAGATATGAAGAAAAGGAAAAACAGCTCAGGAATTGTCCTTCTTTGCTGTCACTAGGAAAGATTTAGACTTTCTACAGATTTTTCCTGCCTCTAAATTGCACCTTCAAATGAACCTTCTCCTCCCCAGTACTCTAAGATCTTCTAATAAAACACACTTCCTTTCCAGTAATGACTTCAGGTGTTTGCAGGCAGTATTTATAGCGTTTATGCACTTGCAAAGATAGGTATTTGCTTTCAAGTGTGTACAGCTAGATTTTGAAATTCCTTTATTTAGGATTCATAACAGGAGAAGAGGAAAGACAACATGAATTTCAACTCCTCTGTGCAGTTAATGAACCCTGTACTCAGTTCCAGGCTGCAAACCCTGCAGGACTACTCAGTATGACGCACCTCTAAGCCGCCAGTGGGCAGGCCCCTAGGGTACAGTGTCAGTGCTTCTCTAGAAAGCCTGTGACTCTCCTATCCCAACACAGTGGATAATACATTTCTCCATCTCATGAAGGAGACAAGTGCACCCTGTAGTGTTGAAGCACCTAATCAAAGAAATACACGCCGACCAGAGCGTCCCACAAATCTGGCCCTTGACAACTTGTTTTGCTGTCAAATTACCAATCGCATCACATGACTTATTCCCAAGCATACGCATCTCCTAACTCCTTGTTTCTGTTGATGTTGGAAAAGAGGACAGAGAAACCATTTAGCGTGTTCAGCCTTCTTTAAAAGCCTGCTGCCTACCACTATGCACCAGAAGTAATCCAAAGAGCCTCGACTCCAGTATTACTGAGAAACTCAGGGCCTCATCCTGATGTTGTTGAGGAAGGAAAGCATTTACAAACACCACTTACAAAGCAATTCTTGCAATATTTTGATTACATGCACAGCAGAAATTGTCATCCCCTTACACTGAGACAGCTATAAACTCACCAAGAAAGCATCACAGTACAATTTCCTCTGCCTTGTGTCCCCGTGTGTGGTTCCATTTCATGGGCTGGCTGGACAACTCAGTTACTCTTACATATATGCAAGTTCAAAAATGTAGCTGAAGGGGTCAGAAAAAAAAAGCAGCTTCTCCTTACATATAAATTTCAAGCTAGACAAGCATTTTCATTAGCTTTGGCCCTATTTTTGTTCTTGTATTGCCCTTTCGTTACTGCAAGGATTCAAAATGTATTTTTAGTAACAGGATCTGTCTCAATAAGCAAAAAAAAAAAAAGTATTTTCCTTTCCTCCTTGAAATCTCTTTTTATTACTGCCTTGCCAGTGAGTATGCATTCCTAGAAATATGTATTTGTTATTTCATTAGTAGTGATTTTATACAATCATACTGAACAAGATTTGCTCAGGGGCTCTAGGCCATGCTGTGGGTTGTGGTTTTCCTGTGAAAGAGGTGATATTTCATGTATTTTAACCAGTGAAAAAGGTCACTTGTCATAGCAGCTTTTAAAGTTTACTAAACGTTCACACAAAGCCAAGTGGCACAAATTTAGGTGCCACACGGTTCCAGATACCAGCCTCCTGTCATTCATAAACAACAGAAAAAGAGATAAGTGAAAATCACCACCCTTGCGTATAATTGAGGTGGTGACCTACCTTCTTCCACCTGAAGCGTGCCTGGGAAGGGTGTCACAGTATTGTACAGACACCTGTTCAATGTCAAATGCACAGCATTGATACTGTTTGACAACATGTACTGTATATTTATTGCCTCAAGCAGGACAGATGTTAGCAACACAGGAGATGCTCACTTTGTACTCTTTCAAGAACATACATATTACTTCTCCAGGAAGCCAGATTTGGCGATTTCATTAGCTCACACATTGAAAAAAAATTAGCAAAAGTAACAGGAAAGTAAGCACAGCAATTCTACAAAGCAGACAGAAAATACAGAACAATCCAATTGCTTTTAAAATAAAAAACGAGCTATTAACCCACAAAGCAGCTTGCTTGGAAGCTCATAATCACCAAGAGGATTACTTTTCCTTGACAGTACCATTTTGTACTGAAACTTACACAGCAATGCATTTAAGGAACTGACAAAGGAAACACGGAGGAGAATCACAGTGATGGCAAACTCAAATGTAAACTGGATGCAAACAAAGAAGCGCAGGCTCCTTTTGTACTACTCTGAGCAGACCTGGTAAGATGCTTGTCATATAGAACACCTAATTACTTTGTAATATCCTAAGTAACACAGAGCCGCTGGAAAGGTATGAACCAACAGGGTAACTGAATATGGTTCTCCTCACCATGTTTTCTAAAGGTACATGAGCAAGGTGCAGCCTGCAGGGTCCTTGAACTGGTTTGGCAGCTGCTCCTTGCCACCCCCAGACGGTCTCTTCAGATGTAAGCGTGGACGTGGTTAGGAAGAAAAGGTATACAGGTGTGTTGCTCAAGAAAATGTCTGGCAAGTTGTGTACAAGGGAGAAGGGGAAAACGTGGCGGGGTACAGGATGCACAGTCCCAAAGCGGTCCCACAGTAAGCTGACCCTAGCAACATGCAAATGCTCTGGCACAGACCAGCTCTTCTCCCTTGGGCTGCACGGTAAAAATACCGTGATGGAATTTGTAATTTCCTAACCCAAATGTGATGTCCTCGCTTTTTAATATTATAAAAGAGACATTGTGTTCAAATGCTTCAGACAGTTCATTTTTGGTTTCTGTGTCTAGCCTTACTCTTGAAAGGATTACAGAGAAAGCCTGAAAAGCAAATACTGCCAAAACCTCCTATTTTAAAGTAGAATCTCACAATTGTTCAACTTCATACTGACAAGAGTACTCATGCCACTGTAGATTTAAAGCCCAGGCCTGTAACTTTACCAAAACCATCCCTCTGCACTCACTCACTTGGCAGTCCTTCTCCTGGAAGAAAGGTAATCTGTCCCATTATATAAATGTAAGTGTACAACTAAGTCTCCCAAGTCCTGTGCAGATACTTCGACCAGAAACCTCTACTCTCATTCCACCAACTTCTCTCCCCCTTCCAGTGCAGAAGATGGAATTGTGGGCAAGACACTGAAGGCGAAGAAGCACTGCAGAGCCTCAAGTTGATGCTGCTCTTCCTCCATGCAAAGATACTAGCTACTTGCAGCTCTGCGTGCCTGTTCCAGAGTACATCCTCTGGTAAGGGAGTTGCAAAGTTTGTTGCAGAGGACAGAAAACAAATTAGAAATAATTTTAAAAAAGAATTCCAAGATTTGACATTTGAGAAAGTTAAGGAACAATGAAAGATAACTTTGTTAAATAAGCCCAGATTTAAAAACTTATTTAAATATTGTGAATTATCTATGAGATTTTTTGGCCCTGCTTCCTTTTTGCACTTCAGAAACTTAAAAAGGCAGAATCATACTTGTAACATGTCTGTTCAGACAGACATCTTCCAGCATCTAACAGCAGTCAAAGAGACTTTAAAAGCATGTATTTATAATCAGGCTTGCAATGAAATGCTTACAAATGTGCAGTGGAGTTCGATAACTTTAAATATCAGTTCCAGCCTGTAGAAGTCACATATTATACAGAACTTTACTGTCAGGACTACCTTAGAAATGTCCATGTCTTCACTGGGGTTTATGTTGAAGCTGGTCTTGTTTTGTCAGGACACACAGCATAAATATATTTTCAAGGGAAAACAATTAATATTCAGTCAAAATAGACAAAAGTAAAAACTTTATAAATAGGAGAACTGTAATAACTAAGTCTACTACAACTGAAGAGCAAGCAAGTAATTTGATACTGTGGGGAGAAAAAAAAACAAAACTAGAAATTGATTAAAATGACCCATTTGTTGTGCATAAAGATATAACACAGCAACATTACACTCAGTAGAAAACAAATACTCTAAATGTTATGGTACTTGTAAAAATGTTCACTTATACAATCTTCTTATCAAATGTGCCAATAAAAACCTTCCCTACAGCAATAATTAAGGAAAATGGATTGAAAATACTACATTTTACAAATCAGAAATTAGCTATAGAGAACTTCAAGTCTATGAGGTTTTTTTTAAATAGATAACAGAAACTTATTAGGGAGAAGAGTGAGATCAGAATGTCTGACTTGCACTAAAATACGTCACTCTGCAGCTAGGCTTTTCAGAAGCTGCAGAGAGATCCAACATAAGTAAGACACAAGCTGAGTGACTACTCCATGTTTCTTTATACCTTCCAGCTCATCGCCCTTCCTCTTACAACAGGCTGAAAAATTATCTTTCATATAATTTAATAAGCAACATAATACTGCAGTTTCCAAGCTAATCTATCCACTTAACTTTCAAATGTGAAAAATACGTAACTTGGGACAAAATAATCAAGTACATCTTAAAAAAAGGTGTTTAAGAAGTTTGCGTGGGTATGCCTTTTGTGCGCTAATTAAAGAAAAGTCAGATGAAATATTGGGCAAACCAAGCAAATAAAACTCTTCTCAGTGTAAACAGCAGCTCAAGCTCAACAAAGTCAGTATCATTATTTACTCTATGAAAAAAATGGAGCAAAAAATTATACAAATTACTGAAGAACTGCTTAGGGTGGAGAGTAAGGATCCATTTCACTGGCATTTGTATTAGATTTTTTTTCGTGTTTCTTCAGAGAATTTTGTTTCCTCTGCTTACAACAGAAGAGGTCCATTTCTATCCGTGCCCATCGCAGAGATCAGCAGTACTTCAGTAAAAAGCACTGTTTAACAGACAACTGGAAGACAGAAATTTTCCTTTATATTCTGCCCATCCTGCCACAGCTTCAGAAGTAAAATGCAGTGGTGAGAAAACAAATGCTAGCCAACTACAGTAAACCTGGAAAAAACAGTAAATTATGTAGAGAAAAGGTGGAGCGCTGAAGTCAGTCTAGGCAGGTGTGGACATCACACAACTCTCTTCTACAAGCCTGCTATTTAATCACCTTTTCTATTTGTTTACAAATAGACTGTATGAGACTTAAAGGTTTCTTTGAACAATCCATACTGTTTTTTCTGGATACCCCAAGCAAAGTCATCAACCTACCTCTTTTTGGAGTGCCTCCAAAAAAATGCATTTCTATGGTACAGCTACAAAAGGCAAGAGGACTTTATAGGCAAGTTCACAACTTCCATTAAAACATTCTGTATATATTTAGATCTTTAAACTCTTAACTCCCTCTTTACTGTATTTTGCTTCTAACTAAAGATCTCCTCTTACTCAGAGAGTGCCTCCAACACAGTATGCACTACCAGAAGAGAAGGCATTAAGAAGAGTATGCCTTTTCCATTCCCATCCAAGGCAGCAAAGCACAGACTGCTTCCAAGCTACCGCTACAGTAATGAGAGGCAAGGCAACTACTTCTGAAGTGTCAGTATAAATGAAAAACAGGCAGTGATCATGACTGTAAATGACAATCCTACCTCGTTCAACAAGCTCTGAAAGTATCCCTTACATGACAACTAGCTACAGGAAAATAAACCACTGCTGGCTCTTAAAGATGTGAAGGATTATGAAGCACGAGTCCACTGAGAAAAAACACATGGAAATTCCTTTTTTTAAAATTTCACGTCTCATAACTTTCCTCATTTAGAACCCCTCAAAGGAAAAATAAAGGATTAATAGATAGCAAAACTTTACACAAGCAAGTCTCCCCAAGTTGCAACTGCTAAGCAGTCACAAGTTCACCATTTACAGACGGAAGAACTGAGAAGCTAAAGATGGAAAACTGAGAAGCCTTTCCACTGGTACTCAGAAAACATACAGACCCATGTTTACAGTTTCGCACAGCTTCCCCAACACGAAGACTTTCATTTTTAAAATGTTAATCTCCTACTTTCATAAAGAGCATATTACATCCCTTCTCTGCTTGCTTCTAATTGTCAAATAACCCAAAAGACAGCTAATCCTACCTGATTTAAATGCCATAAACCGGTACTCCCTTGATGTATCTAAAGGCCTTACTACCCTCTGAATTGTATACCTTTTAACATTCAGGAGAAATTTTGATTTTTATGTTTCTATACATAGAAGAATTATCTGTTTTTAAACATCCATGTTAGAAAGCTGCTGACTTGAAGATTACATGTTGTCTTGCTCTGGTCTTGCCTCCAATTCTCAAAGGCAGCAGTCAACTTCATTGTAACAGAGGACACATGCAAAAGACCTACACTGTTAGAGAAAGTTCAATTTTTATGCTCACCTCTCCCTAATCTCACCCATCCCTTACACTACCTCATCTTTCTACCTTGGAGACAGGAAGAAACAGACATGAGAGAGATGCCAATTTTTAACACATTTGTGAAGAGACTACAGAGCTTATTACCCAAGTAAAAGCAGGGGGATCAGTATTGCCAAGAAGTACCACAAAATCATAGCAAAAGTACTGACAAAATAGGGTTATTTTCCAATGCTATACACAAATGACAACAGTGGTTCATTTGCTAAAACACTGCATAGTTTCTGAGAACAGCAGGCAAGAAAGTACTTGGAGTCTCTGGAAAATTTGCAACAAATCCAATGAATCTTTTTTCTTCATCTGAAAAGACTGAAGGACCAAGCCTACCAAACCAGTTTGAGACAAGAAACAAATTTCGTAAGAAAAAAGGTACTATGCACAAGTGCATTAAATGAGTAAAAACTCACCAGATCCTTGTATTTTTCACATGCCCTCAACGCCTTAACTCTGCCTGGCAATGAAAAAAGTCACCAATTTTAAACTTAGAAGTTAAGTATTTCAGCTACTTTCTTGCTGCTTATTTGGACTAACAATGGTAAAGTTACAAAATGCACACAATTCCATTTACTCCTGTACAAAACAAGAATTTCAGTACTAACTATAGGCTGAGGTTGCCCAAGGTTGCAACCAACTGTACCCGGTAAACTGAGATCGTTTTCTTCTTTAATTCCATGGCATAAAGACACACGGACAAACTTGTAAGAGTGTTTTAGTGGGAACAGAGCATGTGCAGAGGCTGCAGCCAGTTACAGGGTTTGTAAATTCATGTGTTACAGATTGTATTCATAAATTGCGTATAGAGCCAAGTGAAACATAAGAATAATGTAAAAAGAACCCTGTAAAGAGATCCTTACTATAAGCTGGTAATTAAATCATGCAAGATCACAAATGGAGCCAGATAATTAACTACACCCTGCCGTACAATTGCCAGAGGTGAGTGCATACTCCTGGAGTCACACCATCTGGCAAATGGTTCCTAAGTAAAATGTCAAAATATGCACAACTTACAGGACATGGCTTACTCTACCGTCCATTTCTACAGTAGAACAAAAGTCCAGCATCCTGAAAATTCTGGATTATAGCATCATTTTTCTCCTCTAATTAAATTGATTTAATCAGGGATAATAGGTATGATTGATCAAACACAGTCTAATGCAAGAATTGCTGTGCACTGCAAGTCTGGAATTTCTGGCTCTCATGGTTGAGCAAAGAAACTTCTGACAGCTTTCTGTAGCAATGTGACAGCCTGGAAGCAAATTAGAAATTTCAGACCCATTTTTCTGAGCTGTTCCACACACTCAGGATTATACAGTCATTCTTACTAAAGCTCCTACAAATATGAGGACTTCTCTGAATATTCTGAAACCTCCTCTTACGTAACTTTCTGCTTTCTTATCAGCAGCAGTATTTATTAGATTTTAGTTCTCAGAACAAAATTGCTTTCATAGTATACCTTGCCAAAAGCAGCAACCTCACTTGTATACAAGAGTTCAGAAAGACCTCGAACCAGGCTGTGCTATCTGAGGCTATCCAGGCTTCCAATTACCTCCTCTAAATAGGAATGAAAAACCCTCT
>VXBO01015134.1:63521-91172 GCA_013400135.1 Rhinoptilus africanus
GATATATCTGCCCCCTCCTACCTCCCTGGAGTGGGAATGTATCACTAGCATCCACCAACTCTCCCTGTTCTGCCACTCCACAAATATAACTTCTTTTCAAAGGGAAACAAAGGGCTAAACGGAGGGGGAAGGGAAAGCACCACCATATTTCCTTAAATTTCCATCCAAGTGCAGGTCGTGCCTGTATACCATGCAGGCTGCACAGAATCTACAGCCTGAATTGAGTGATTGATCTAGCTCCCCGAGAAGAAAAGCTTTGTTCCTCATCTACTCCACTTTGCTATTAAAGACAAGGAAAATATTCACAACGGCAAACTTACAAAGCAGAAGGACATACTTATTGAAGTAAACAGAGTAGGACATCTAACGTATAGATCTGTTCACAGTGTATAGACATGTACAGAAAGTTTGTAAAAAATAAGAGCGGGGAAAAAAGAAAACCATGTCCTGTTATTTTAACACGTCAAAAATAATCAGTTTTGATTTTCAGACTTCTCTTTACTCTGTAGAATAATGAATACGTATTATGATCTCAGTTTCAAATGCAGTCAGGCCCCGTTTTGATTTTGAACAAACAGCTGCAGAACAAAATAGTTTAAACTATTTCCATTGTTATAGTCACCTTTTAAAGCATCTAAAAGTTAGGAGAAATGAATTAAAAGGAAATAAAATTAAATTAGTATAGCAACATTTTAATCTTATCTATCTTTTATGAAAGGTATTGCATTACCAGGTTTAACAAACCAGTACATCTATCAGTTGTTTTTTGACTTTCATTGGCAGACAAAATCCTCTAACAAAATTCTTCAAATACATGTATAAAGAAGGAACAAAATGAAGTACTGAAAGATCATGAGGAATCTATACGTAGGATTCACACTGAAAAAAAAGGGCTCCCCTAAGAAGTCCTTAATGGTTAAGAATAAAATCAAAGATGAAATAAAGAGAAGAAAAACCAAGAAAAGAGCAAAGCCTTACATAGGAAAAACTGTAATTACGTAACTGAATCTTATGAAACCTGTGGAATGGATTTGCAGAAAAAAAGATGGATAACTATCAAGAGACAACACTGGGCAAGAATAGTTTCTTTTTGTAATGATTTTCAAGCATAAATATTAACTACCAATCATGTGTAAAAATACACAACAATAAATACCCTATATAGTAATGCACCTTACTGGATCTTTCTAGTGAAGAAGCATAGGAGAAACTCTTTAAGAACACACTCTTATTATCACATTCCTCTGTGGAGATATTCGGCACCAATGATGTCCTATTTCTGAAGCCCTCAGACCTTTGCTACAGCCTTCACTACATTTATTTTTTTATATGTCTCCTATGGTTATAGAAAATGATCACAGTTCTTTAGAAAAGTCTGGATTAGACAGCTATTACTGCTATTAACAGAGGGAAAGAATGTGCGAGTGTGTGCCTATGTGGATAATTATTAAATAAATTACTGAAGGAAACAGATGTTAAATAAACATAGCAGTTTTTGGGATCAGTCTTTGTTTGCAATCAAAATCATAATAGTAGCACGGATTATCAGGATTGTTAATTTGTGCTCCCTCTACTGGTTAGTTCACTCTATATAAAAACAATAATAGTTTGTAAAAAATCCTCAGATTGTTGTGTTGCAACTCAACAGCCCAAAAGATCTGAAACCAAATTATATTATTAAAGAAAAGCCTTACACACAGACAATATCTTACACATCAGTTCTAAATGTCGCCTTTGCTCGTTAAAATGCCAGAATGGAAGCAAATGATCTTACAGTTCACAAAGATGTTTCCTATCATACCAGCTTGTTATGTGTTCATTGAAATTCCACTTCCCTCAGATGTAGAAATGCAATTAAACATTTTAAATCCTGAATCATTGTAAGAAGCTGCTGTTAATTGGATTTTTAATTGAAAGCTCCTTTTTTTCTCCTCCTCATACAAAACACTATCAGCAACAGCGCTGCAAAGCAGCCTAGATCCCAGGACAACTCTGGCAGGGGAGGCAGGGTTGAGCAGCCCACCTCATACACACCCCTGCTCACAGCGGGGATAACTCCACGCTTCAGGTAGGATGCTCAGGGACTCGTCCCATTGACTCCTGAGTATCTCCAAGGCTGGCAACCCTGCAACCTTCTCCAGGTAACTCACTCCCATAATCGCCCACCCCACATAGCGAAAAACTTTTCAGGGCCAGGTGAAATATTTGTTAGATCTAAATCAAGCATAAAGCCTGCGTAAAAGCAAACAGCAATTTTTTTAACAAAAAAAAAAGAAAAAACATTTATTAAAAATCATGGGATCTGATCACAATTACTACTTGTCAGAAGAAGCGTATTTCCTGGGCAACGTAAATGTCATTAACAGCTGAAAGAGCATAAGACCACCTTACTTTCAAATTTTGACAGCATAATACCTATTGGACTCTATATTTCATCTGAAGCTGACAAAATATACTCTATAAATATTTAGATAGCATATAGCAGATCCTCTAGCTCCTTTTATTTCATGAAGCACAAATAACATTCATATATCCACACGTTTCCGATGACCTCTCCTGAAGAGATCATTTAAATACTAATTTTAAATGTCAAATTCTGCCAGAGAACTGTTTAAATGATCTTTAAGTGAAGTGAGTTGTAGTAAACATTAATGTATTAGTACAATTGCTTTTAGTTAGCAGAAGCGGAAATAATGGCAAACGTCATTTACAGTATGGTTTTTTTTTTTTACTAACAGGCTTTAGTTTTGTAGATGAGCAAGACAAACTTCTATTGTTATATACAGATTAGTAATGTAAACACTTAATACTTCCTACAACGACCGACTACAGAATTGATTCGAGTACTAGCTCAAAAAAGCAATTAGCAGTCTGCCAAAGAGCACTACTGCCCCCTAACGAGCCAGCCCACAAAAGCGCCTCTGTCACAGCTTCCCATGTCCTTCCTGAAAAAAAATTTGTCCATGAATTATTAAAAAGAGAAGAAGAAATTAAGAAGTGTTGTGAGAAATGAGGACAATAATTAAGAACATATATGCTAAATTCATGCCAAATTTCTGTGCAAAAGTTTAGGGAGAAAAAAAGTAGTACATAGTACCTAGGATTTTCATATGATAATTAGTGCACAAAGATCATGAAGATGAAAAATAAAGCATAACAATTATGTTCCAACACTTCTGTCAGAATACAAGCAGATATCAGCCAATCTTAAACCTATTCTGTATTAAGATGTAACCATTTAGTGGAAAAAAAACCTGTAGTTATCCTCACACCAACCCAGATTTTTAAATTTTAGTGTTCATAGCATGAGAGCGTCAGTATGTTTTTCTTGTTGCAGTTCTATCTAAGTGTCAGTTACAAGTCTATTCTAATGCTTGTAATTATTGCAAAGTAATTCTGAACTTGGTATTTAATTATGCACACAAAAAGAAATAGAGAGGAAACAAAAAAATTAATTTGCTGAATTCTGTTTGTAAAGGAAACAGATGAATTCTCTCTGTCATGCGAAAGTAACATTTTTTCCTCAATTGTTTAAAATTGTTTTGCCATAGAATTGAATCTGTATGCACTGCTGCCCAATGCAGCTTGGACATAAAATATTGTCTGGTTCCTGTATCTGCATTTAAAAAAAACCAGATTACAATGAACTGCTGAAAAAAATGTAATTGCTGCAAGTTCTGGTAAGAAGCATAAGCTGTGTATTCTCTTTTATTCTACTATAAATCAGACATTCCACTCACATTAGTGAAATTATTGTAATTTAAATATAATGCTAAAGCTGAGGTCAGATTTTTCTCTTCAAATCTTTTATACTTTTTTTGAGTAAACATTCTAACAGACACCACAGAAATAAAGACTGCAATTTCCATTAGAAATATAAGGTTAAAAGTAATTCATGTGTTCAATTTAAAACATGCTAGCTAACAAAAAAATACAGATTTAATGAATAAAAATTTACTGTCATTAGTGGGTTTTGGCACCGAAACGCCACCACTCACTAAAATCCTTCAACTTGAGACTTCACCTTAAAACCCGCAAATATTGGCCTTCTGTGACCTCACATACTATGTCATCATTCAGATAAATACACATCACTAGTACAGAAAGATTGCAAGTGATGAGTAATATCTTACATAACTACACACATGGTAGAAGGCTGCAAGCTACTAGGCATTAGAAGCACAGGAAGTACCAATCACATGCTATGTGATAAAAATAAATTATCTACAAAGATTAGAGACCTAAAATAACCATAGTCCATATTTCTCCATTATGTTACAGCCCAAAGAGGTGGTAACACAGCTCTCAGTCTACCTAGTATGTGTGCTATTACATCAGTACTTCACAATTCCAAGTGCTTACTGTAATTTTATGAAATATATAAATGAAAACACTGGCAAGACTAACAATGATCAAGAGGTCCAATCGATTCCTCAGAACTTGGAACATAAGGCCATCACCACAACTCATTCCAAATCTGCCAAGAGTGTATTTCTTACCTTTGAATCTTCATTGCTCATTCCCAGCTCCAGCACAGCTCGAGGAGACTTTAGTTTCGCTTGCATGGACTCTGCCATTTGAAGATTCAGCTGCCACCCAATTGTTTCAAGCTACAAAACACAAATTTAGATTACAATTGGATGGTATAGAAGCACTCAGGTCAGCTTTCAATATTGTGAATGGCCTGTGTCAGTGAACACGATGTCAAGCTCTACAAATGTTAAGCATTTTTATACAATGCACAATCTGCAAATTCTCCTGGAGGCCAAGAAAGATACGCTTCTCTCTCTTGCCAAATTTATCAATTCAAACTGCCTGTGACCACACAAAATAAAGTGACTTCGTATGCCTCAAATATGCTGAAACCAATCCATAAAACCCAACTAAGAATCCAAAATAAGGTAGATTCCTCCCTCCTTGCAGAAATTCATCAGCACAGTTGCAGATTCAACTTTATTTCATATTTATTTTTCTTTTATGAAAAATAAAAAAATTACCAATAAATGGTAAACCAGATAAAAATGGTAATTTCTTAATCAACAGATCTACTCATGTGTGTTCTACCATACACAGATGTTAATGACAAAAATAATTCTGTGCTGCTTTTTAAATGGTTACTAATGAAAAGCCAAAAACCAGTTAAGCATGTGAGCAACAGAATTTTTAATAGAAAGCTACACAAAAATACATTTCAAATTGCATTTTAATCATTAATCTAAATTATATTCAAACATTATCAAGCTACACCTCGTACATAAATGAAGCACGCAAGAACAGAACTACAAGTCTTTCACAAAATAACCTACCTGATCTTCTTGAATAAAGAAAAGTAGGAATATAAAGTCTTACCACCTGGCAAGTTATTTTGCATACAAGTTCTTTTTAATCTAGTGTCTCCCCTCTGCTAGTAAAAATTGTGGCTAACTTGGTAAAACTGAAAGTGTGCCACACCTCGGTGAATCTTTTACCAGTCCAACAATTCAGCTAAAATCATCAACAGCTGAAAGCCATGCCAGCCAGCCATCACTGTACTGTGAATTGCAGAGAAGTGAACACATGCCTTGACTCCTACAGCAACAGTAATCTCTAGATGAGCAACAGGAAGAGTGAGTGGCAGAAACACCTTCCAAGGGCACAGCTCAGACAGAACTTTCAAAACTTACTGCAACTCTACCATTTGCACTTACACATTAATTTATGTCCCATTTCTTTGTATATTGCATTGACTTTATATCAATTACGTAACAAACACCAAAAGCAATGAGTAAGCATACCAAAAGGAAAATTACATATCATGAACTATTAACCACCACTGCCATTTCAAGATGGTTATGGAGTTTAGCCAAGGCCAAATAAAGTTAACAGAAAGACACAGACTAACTTTGTGTACAACTGTAGGAACAAGACAGTAGGAACTTCAGCAAGTCAGCCTGCAGTCTGTCAGCTGCTCTGCAATAAATGCCTCTATTCAGGCTTCACTCTGTGGTAAAAATAAGTTTACACACTAATCAAATCAAAGAAAGCATGCATACAACAAACACGCACAGCTAGAATGCTGTAAATCTAGTCTATCTGATTTTGTGATAGGCATAGCTTTAGTAACAGTATGCCCACAACCTATGAACTAAAGGCACTTTAAAAGATAAGTTCCATAAATTCTAAAAGCAGATCAATTTTTACTCATAATTCTCTGGTTTGATTTCCTCTGACCTGATTACATCTTAGTTGATGAAAATAATATCCCATCCCACCAAAAGTACAGCACAATACAAAGTGGATTCTGTGGACATGCTCAAGTCTATCACACCAATGGACAAGTCTGCTAAGGTCCTGTGCTGGCCAGTATCTGGAATCTTTCAGGAAATTACACCAGAATGACACAGCGGGAAAACATTTTTCTTTCCACAAACTTCAACAAAATTCAGTACAGAAGTGACACCTGTTTCTCCCAGGAGATGAAGATCTTAGCATCTTGCCTTAGTTTAAGTCTTGATCTCTAGATAAAGGAAGAAGTTCAGTTCAGTTAAAGAACCCTATCGAAATTTATAATGGTCAACAGAGAAGGACCCAAATGCTGACTTACGTGCTAGTGGTGGAAGCAGCCCAAAGCAGGCAACAGGAAACAGTACTACCTATTTTGATAAAACACTTAATGACTAAAGGGAAACACTGAGACAGTGAACAAGATTTGGAACACAATGGTTCTTCATACTGCAGTCACTAAGGTTCAAGACTCTCAATTTAGAAAAAAACTTTCTATAAGTTACTTTAACAGTTCATTATAATAGTATGGAAACCAAACCTTAGACCAGCTAGCAGCCTATCTAGGATCATAAAACAAGAACAGTATCCTAGGAAGCCTGACTTTTCTAAGGCCATTAAACAGGGTATTGTATGTGGCATGAAAAACAAACCACCAAAAGTAAAGAAATTCAGATTTATGTCTTCTATTTCACTTTTAATACACATCTATCCAGAAACACTGTAGAGGGCTCAGAACAAATACAGTGTATGTGTCAGCACAGCGGCCTGAGTTTATAGCTGAACAACAGCCATAACTCTACTTTTAGATTGCTTTACATTAAAATTACTTTGTTTTCCTGTATGATTCATGTATCTTTTCTGTTTTAAATATAGTTGTATGAGAACAAGTTTTGATTAACAAATAGCATGCTGCCTAAGGCTTCAAAATGGTTTGACTATTTATTTTCTTGAAAGAAAAATGTAACTTGTATTTGGCTATAGTCATGTTTACTTAGAAGACATTCAACATCCTGAAATATCAATTAACCTTTTGAGAGTGGTGACATGTTTCTGCATGGCATTTTTGTCAAGGCACAGTATTTGGTAGCCACAAAGTGGTACCTATTTTAGGGACAATTTTTTCAAAAATGAAAGGACTATAAAATTATTTTCACTTCTGATATAAAACTTTTTATAGAAAAAAAAAAAACATTGAGAAAGACTATATGATGCCAGGATCTGTGATAACATTGACACTTATATTACCTGAAAAGCACTTACCAGGGTGGTTGGGGAGGGAGGGGAAGTATTTCCCCATAACAAGCAGGAAAATAAAGCCATGGGTTTAGTTACTGAGGACCTTTCAGCTTCTTTTTACAATTTCTTATCAGCAGTTTAGAAATGCACAAGCTACCTTGTCACTGCAACAATAAACATCGTTGAAAATGTACTATTTAGCACTGTAAGTTCTCCCTGGTATCTCTGGCACTTATTTAACCTCAGGGTTATGTTTAGAAAACAAATAACAAGTGCAAGCTGGAAAACATGGAAAGGAAAAAACATAGATACTAAACAAAACCAATAGTAAGCACATATGAAAATGCTTCATATCTGTTCCATGAACCCTAGAGCAAATGATTCACGGCAACAAAGATATGATTAAGTTTTTGACAACCCCTAGAATCCTCAGTTCCCGTGTCCATTTTGTTCCAGTTAGGCTTCTGAAGAGGATACTGTGACAGGCAGGACTACAGGCACGGGAGAACCTATGCACTTCTCCCTTCCAGCACTCACTCAGTACTAGCTGTAGAAAAGAGAACATGTTATACCTGCTAAACCAACCTCTGCAAACGTCATGCTTCTCCGTGGCCTTGCACGCCTGTGCCAGGGGCAGATCCACACTAGAGAGCTGCCAGTTCCCCTAATATGAGAGGATCTGACCATTCATCTGTATAGATCACTAACACCTTTACAGGTACATAATAAATGTATCATTTCTGGTCCGTCTATGATATCCACAGTCATTTTCCTCCAGTGTAAAACATGGGAGCTTCCAACTCATGCCCACTCTCCCATCCACCAGACAACTTTCCATACTAAATAGTAGAGCGTAGCATTTTACAGATTAGGACAAGATCATCAGGAATCTAACATAACTCTGGTAAAATGTCTGGGTGAAAGTCACCTTCTACAAAAAGCCCGTAAGCACTAAATGTCAAGTCAGTTTTCACAGCTTATCCGATATGAACTTTAAGCACAATCTCCAAGCAAATAAAGGATTCCACATAACCAAAATTAACATCCACAGAATCCACCATTTCAGTCATCACATACATCCCATTATGTTCTTACATACAATTGTCTTTGTGGTATATTTTACCACAGATGATTACTTTCACTTTTGACTACACATAAACATTACTACAAATTAAACCAAAACCGAGAAGAAATTCAAGAAATCAGATAAACACAACAAGTTTCTACATTAGTTGTCAAAAAAACTCAAAATACTTCTCCTTTCTCAACTATGTAAAGATATTTACCTTACAAGCTTTAATAGAAATCAAACAAATGTTTCTTGGCAAACAAATTCAGCCTAAAAAGGTTAAGGAGAAGACAATCATAGAATCATAGACATGCCTAGGTTGGAAGCAACCTTTAAGACCATCCAGTCCAACCATTAACCTAACTCCTCCATAACCACTAAACCATGTCCCTAAGCACCACGTCTGCACATCTTTTAAATACCTCCAGGGGTGGTGACTCAACCACCTCCCTGAGAAGCCTGTTGCAGCACTTCACAATCCTTTCTGTGAAGAAATTTTTCCTAATATGCAGTCTAAACCTCCCTGGCACACCTTCATGCTGTTCCCTCTTGTCCTATCACCTGTTACTTGGGCAAAGAGACTGATCCCCAGCTCTCTACAGCCTCCTTTCAGGGAGCTGTAGAGAGCAATAAGGTCTCCCCTCAGCCTCCTTTTCTCCAGGCTAAACTGTTCCCTCAGTCATTCCTCATAAGATTTATTCTCCAGAGCCCTCACCAGCTTCATTACCCTTCTCGGGACCTGCTCCAGCACCTCAGTGTCATTACACTGGACACAGCACTCGAGGTGGGTCCTCACCAGTGCCGAGTACAGGGGGATGATCCCTTCCCTAGTCCGGCTCACCACACTATTCCTGATACAGGCCAGGATGCTGTTGGCCTCCTTGGCCACCTGGGCACACTGCTGGCTCATATCCAGCCGCTGTCCACCAANACTGCTGGCTCATATCCAGCCGGCTGCCCACCAACACCCCCAGGTCCCTTTCTGCCGGGCAGCTTTCCAGCCACTCCGCCCCGAGCCTGTAGCGCTGCTTGGGGCTGGTGTGACCCAAGTGCAGGACCCGGCACTTGGCCTCATTGAGCCTCACACCGTCGGCCTCAGCCCATCATAGCTATACAAAAACCAGACTCAGACTCAAAACCAAATGACTACGACTTTGAGAGCGAAGGCAGAGTGGAGGTGCAGAAGGGGCACGTCATAGGGCTCCAACCTGAGGACCAAGAACAGAGTCAAAGAGACTGAGAAACTCACACTCAAAAAAGCTGGCAAGGATCTTAATTTGAGAAAACAAAATAAGTGGGAATATTGTTGAAAAAAGAGAAAACTAAAAATGGAAACAGAATTTCAGAAAATACGTTAGCATCTAAAATGTCTTCCCCAATACTTCAAGCTTCAGCTGTTCAAACCTTCTGGAGGAGGGTTCAGCATTTTTAAGGGAGGAGAGAAAAAGGGGTTTAAATGCTCAGTCAGTATTAGAGCAGGGAAAAGGGATATTTTTTATTTTGGACTTGAGTGATATACTGAGATCACATTTCCTGTCTGCTGCTACACTCATGAAGACAGGAATTTTGTTTTAATTTTAAATGGAAAACTGGAATTCTCATATAAATTACCCACTTCTAGAAGGTGAAGCTTTCAGAAGGTCATGTAATACCATGACAAATCATTACAGGAACTATAGAAAATCAGTGTTACTGCCCTCAGAACTCAATGATGTGGCACAAACAACTTACCACAATGCAAGCAGGATGCCATAGTACCATGCAAATCACTATTTCTCCTCCATGGGTAATCTGTGATTTGGCATCTATTTGTCCCTTAGAAAGTGCTGTAAACATTTACCTCAGAGAAAGTAAGAGTAACAATGAGTAAATAAAGCACCAAACCTGCAAGAATTATAGTACGGAAATACTGCTTGGACACATAAAATCAACATGACTGCGGTTTTTATAACCACCAGACATTTATACAGTTATGAAACAGACAATCACTTTACAGCTCAAATTTAATATATTATGAAGATCTAAATATTTCATTCAGATCCTTGCACTCCATTCTCTTGACAAGATTTGCTGCTTTCAGAACACCTAGCTTTCCC
Organism: Rhinoptilus africanus; assembly: GCA_013400135.1. Classification (NCBI taxonomy): domain Eukaryota; kingdom Metazoa; phylum Chordata; class Aves; order Charadriiformes; family Glareolidae; genus Rhinoptilus; species Rhinoptilus africanus. The sequence goes on from VXBO01015134.1 coordinate 74,187, forward strand.
TAAAAAGAATAAAATATTACATCCTTCACCTCTGTGTAATACTAAAACATACAACCATAGTCTTCAGTTCATGAGAGAATAATTATATTCAGAACACATACATGATTCAGAACATGTGGGCAAATGCAATTCATCAGCATTATAGGTTAAATATGACTTAATAAGGAACTATAGATAAACCAGCGACAGGAAAGATTATGAAGATTCTAGCATATCCATTATTAGACTCTCAAATAAACAAATGCCTGTATGCACTTCTACAGGGAGAGAGAACTGTTGATTATCATTTAGCAAAGAGCAAGAAAAAGAATTGTTCAAATTAGTTTCATCCTAAAGTTTAAAAAGCAAGAAAAACAGTTCTCAATGGGGAAGAACACATAGCATAAGCAAACTAGCATATGCAATTTCTGAAGTCTGCTGCTATTACTACAACAAATATTTTCAGTATTGGAAAAAGGTAACTGGTAAAAAAAGGTGGTAACATTACCACTACATTTGGTAATGTCTGAAAATCAACTATATAATAATGCAATTTTTCAATTGTATTATTTCAACTGGGCATTTATCCCACTGTCAATGGGTAGCAGTTTACTTTGTCTGTTTGGACTTTTTTATTTTTTAGAAGCACAAATTCCCTCAACAACATGTGCCTTTTTAGAGAGCAAAAGGTGTCCTTTACCCTGAAGTTGTTAAGGGGCTGTTGAAGCTTTCCAACATGAGTGATCAGAATTTTAAAGCAAACTGAGTTTGTGGCTCCCAGTCAGAGTTAAAAGCCAGTAAGACTAACCTTTAGAATAACTATGCCACATGTTGTGAATATTAAGAAGCAGAACGTGTACTAAGGAAATTACAGTATGATACTAAATCTTACTCATCTATTTCATAATGCACATATCAGTTCAGCTGAACTGGCCTCTAGTGACTTTACTAACTTTAGCGCAGCTGAAAATAAACCTTAGCATCCCTTCTGAAAACCCAAATCTTGGCACAAAACTGCGTGCTTCTAATAGTACTACCTCTTGTGGTACTGGTGGTGCTAAATGAGTTGATTAATATGGACATCCCTGTTCTTGGTTGCAGGTGCCTTCCTATGGCACAGAATGCTGGTTGAGAATTGCATAGCTGAGGACTAATATCCAAGGTCTACTGACTTTGGGTCCATACTCAAAGCGCCATTTCAGGGTACTTTAAGTGCATCTGTAGTTCCTTCTTTCACTGGCAATCTGATTAATTTGAGGACAGTCTGAAGTGGCGTAACTGACTTCATATTTCTTTAAAAAAACACTTAACGACGCATTCTTTACAGGTACCACAGAAAATAGTCTTCTGTTAGGTAGAAGCCTAACAAACTAAAGTAGGACGGTTACAGTAATACAGAAATTAGTTTCATGCTCCACTGGTATATAGGCCCACCCATTTGATTTTCAAATACTTCAGTCCTTATTTTGAGAGGCCATTCAGTTCAAAATGTTCTGGTATTTGTGATAAATTAGAAGATACTGCACATAAGATTATGATTTTTATATGCTCAGAAAAAAATCTACATGTTTGTTTCTAAAAAGCTTTTTCTGTAAAAAACCAAAATAGTATGCAAGTGTAACGGCACCATTTTCAAGAGCTGCACTCTCCTCATTTATTTCCACCACCTGGGGCGTATCTGTAAGAGCACTGTATCAGCTTACACACAACAACTGCTCTTGGATGGAAGTTCAGCTTCACAGCATCAGTGCTGGAGTGCTCACTAAGGCTACTTAAATTCAGTCAAAATTAAATATTGATAACTTAAGATTCCAAAATCTAAAACTTCTACTTTTACAGTTTAAGAGTGTGTAACAAACCCTATAGGTCAGTGCACAATAGGAGGATAAAACCCCAGCCTTCAGTCCATTCTTCAGTAAGTAGATTTATGACAGCTAGAGAAGTAAGACCCAAGAACTACCCTCGAATACCACCACTGAAAGCAAAAACTCTTAGAAAATTTAAGGACAGAGCCTGACAAATTCAAAAAGTGTACTATATGATGCAGCTACTTGCAGTAACAGGGAAAAATAGTAACTTGATGCCTCTGCCATATGTACCTTAGAAAGGAATCTATTCTGCCCCCAAAGGCAACAACTGCAGAAAGAGAAAAATTAGATCTTGTTTTAACAAATTAAATCAGAATTTTGTCTTTTTAACTCAAATACTAACTCACTCATTTCAGCTATTTTTCCCGCTAATTTCAGGGGAATAGTCCAATTTTAAAGATGAAAACATTTCCTGGAACAATCTGAAAGAGATGTTTATGCAATTTAAGATATCTGTGTATTGCTCTCATTGAAGCTGTTATGAACAGCGAAGTGAGAGATAATGAGATATGTAAGACATCTTCAGCAATCTTTTTCTCCTATTATTACAATAGCATATATCACACTGACAAACACATTTAAGAATGTTTTCCAACTAACAAAATATTTAGAGGAAATAAATAATCTGTGACTTAAGCATTTTTCTGATGGAGGTCTTTCACTTACAAGACATTTATTTCAGTTGTTCCAAACAAAAAGCCTACAGGAAAATGAGCATGGCTATCCTTTCACTCACTTTAATTCCTGAAAGAGTAACTCCTGTAGTTCCTACACCAAAGACCAAGTACTCCTCCTTTCACTATAGAAAAAGAAAGTCAGAATACTCACATTTTAAAGTTTGGGGCCCCCTCCCCTGATCTTTCAACAATAAAATTAGACAAAATAGTAAGTCATAGTTACATAAATGCTTTCATTTAAAGAGAGTACTGCAACTCATATATGTGGTTTTAATAAGTTAACTATTAGTTTTGTATGGATGGGAAAGGGCTAGAAGTGTATTACATGTCAAGAAAAACATTAGTCTAACTTCAGACCTCTGTAATCACACCATCACAAAACTAGAGTAAACCATTAAGTCTGCTCTGTAAAATTTACAGCCTAAGATACCAACTCTGCTCTCCTTCACACTCAGCATAGCAGTATCAAAACTCCAAATCAGACATGAAAATGTCAATTTTGCCTGCTGTGATGATGAAAATAACCTAGGTAAGAGGCCAAGAAAAGGATGACAGAACATAACTGGGTTGAACTCCTTCAAAAACTTTCCCTGTCTGCTTAAGAAAAGAATGTTAAGACAGAGGAGGCACCATCAAGGTAAAGCCAAAAGTATACTCAATATAGCAAACAAATATAAAAACAGGAAAAAAAAGTGCACATTTTTAAGTGGAAGGCAATGAGTGACAAGCACAATTTCCCAATCATCACAGGTAGGGTCTGCATCACAGAAGTATTCTGTAATCAGGAAGAAAGTGTTTCCTTTAAGATAAGCCCAGATCAAATATTACTTTCCTACTGATGGGAAACTCTAGCACTGGAGGCAGGGGAGATGATGGCATAAACACCCTGATTTCTATTCCATATTGTTGCTACTGACTTCAGTTGTATTAATGTGGTGTGTTTATCTTTGAAGAGAAGCTGCAACATCCAGAGCTTCCTTCAGCAAGCCTCACTGTAACAACTGTTCCACGGGTAAGGAAGCCTGCAGTGAAACAGTTGGATTCTTACATTGGTTGCATGAAGTTTCTGACTACAGTCCTCTACCACCTTTTGAACAGCAATGCAAAAACCTAACGGTACACAGTATTTCAAAGTCTGTTTGCCTACTGTACAAACATATTCAACTTCAATACAATTCAGTATCCCCATTTTCTAAATGCATTACTGAGGCATTTTGCTGTTTCAGTGAAAAGTACTCCTCAATGGCAGATTTGTAACCAAAAAGATTCAGTTTTTACACAGAGATATGAGTCACAAATTGAAAGACCAGCATCTTCAGCTGGGAGTACCAGGCAAATCTTCAAATTAAACACAAGACATAGAGCGGGCACTGCAAAAGTGGTGTATAACTATCAATAAAACCTCACATCCGTCCACAAAACAAAGTCAAGATAACAATGGTTGGTTTGTTTTTTTTAAAAAAAAGCATTAAAGTCTGTAATTAAAGGCAGTCATAACACATACGCACAGCCAAGTTAAGCAGAGGTTGCACAGTCAACTACAGTGCCTCTTACTACATTTTAAGGCTGGACTTTTCAGCCTTAGTGATAGTCTTGCAATGTACCTTAATCATGTAGTCATAAGAAAATAAGAATCACTGGATGTATCTTATCTATCTAGTCACAATACTAGAATGCAGTATCAAATCCAAATATGCCTTAATCTCACAGATACTGCAAGACCATCAGCAAACAAACCAACCAAACCAAAGTGGAAAGCAGCAACTATATTTTTCAGCAGTACACAAGAATAATCTTCTAGGTTCTGAAGTAGTACCACATGCTATGATTGTGTCTAACTAGAAATAGTGGTAGTTGTAACATAACGGCAAGGAAAGGGTTGGACTGGTCAGACAGCTGGACAGTGAATTTACAGAATCCTGTAAAAAGACTGCCCAAATAGAACACAATTCCCAAAGTAAAAAACATTCTGACAAGTTTAAAAAACAAAAAGAATCTACTTATGTGGCCTTCTGTCTTAGTCTCAAAAGAAGGCACCGTAAGACCAACGAAATAATAAGTTGGATAACTTGGGGCAAAGACGCAGATGAGTGGATAAACCAAGTGAGTGGGATAGAAAGGCACCTGAAGAGAGCCATAGGCCATGCATTATGTTTGCCATGCAACCCTCAGATCCCTCAACACAACTTTCTCTAATTATATCAGTAACTATAGGAGGCAGAAGAAAATTTTAAAAAGGAACAGTAAGTGTTATAACTTTGTAAACTGAGAGGTTTCAGCTTGTAATTAATACTAGAAAAAGAAAGCGGAGCAAGCCAAAAAAAAAGCCAGTACCTCAGTTACCTCTCAGACAATTTGGGTATTAAAAGTGTATTGAAAACAGAAAACGAGACTGAGATTTAACTCTAAAAGGAAAATCTGCACAAGTTACGTACCTAAAGCCAGGTTATTTGGTGAAGATGTAAAATGAACTAGATTCTTCATCCAAGGTTGGCTCTCTCCTGAAGGGTTAATTTCCCCTGACTTCCTATTTTTGTCTGCAAGGATGAAGTCGTATTTNGGGACTGAATAACAAAAATTAGAAAGAACATTCAAGTTTCCAAAACCCCAGTATTTATGGATGTGCTTTGTGCAAAAGGTAAAGTTACTATGTGCTCTTTCTCCCTCTAGGAAATTTGTGGGTACAGAGTTGCAATAAAAATATGCATCAGTCTATGAGCACTTGCGTGGAAAAGCCATGGCTGACTGTGTATTTTATCTAGCAGAAGAATATATAGCAAGATTCAATGGTGGGAAGATGAAGTTAGACAGATTTTTTATTCGAGATAAGGCACAAATTTTTATTAATCATAAAAAATACCCCTGAAAATTACCTGTCATTTCAAGCCCTGAAATCACAACCCCTGTTTCAAGAGCTCTTTTATACACTCAAGAAAAATTATGGCTTGTATTACACAGGGAGTTACACAAGATAAGCATGGTACCCTTATAAGAGTTGCTTAAAAGATGCTATTTTGCTTGTAGAAACAGAACAAACGTTTCAGATGTTTTAAACATTCTCAAAACGTTCCTTCTTTCAACCTTTATCGTTTACACATTCTTGGTAGAAGGCAGAGGAGGGTAAGCAGGATAGGAAGAAACTCATTAAAAAGACCTCAAGAAGTAGTACCTAAAAATTGTAAACAATTAAAATACCTACTAACAAAGCTGGGACAGTGGAAGATTATACACACTCAGTTGTGCTGTAGCTGGCTATTAAAATAAATCTCAGGAGTTATAAAACTGTTTCTTTACTACATCTTTCATCATTTACATTCTTTTTGCCACTGTCTGTGATGGCATCATATAATGCAAGTTGGTTCATAATTCATTCTGACAACGCCCGAAAGGACAACACAGTCTTTGTGACCTCTGTTCATCACTGTAAGAATGGCTAGCAGATCAGACACTACCAAGAAATTAAAACATGCTTTTTGTTTGAGCTGTTTTCCTCCTTATTTTGCTTTTTTTCTGATATCAGAAATAATTTTTCCCCCATGACACACACAGAGAGCACGCCAGTTCTCTGCTTTTTTTGTCATAACCACCATAGGATGCATATGTTTCAGAGTATTTTTGTAGATTTGCCAGTGTTTAGCAGAGGGAATTTAGCATATTCACGTTACATATACAACCCTTAGCAAGAAGGCCAGTTTCTGAGAAAAATACTTTCAGATTTTTTCCCATATGGCTTCAAACAGCCAGTCAAGATACAGAATTGACAGCTCTGTCAAGAATTTTAGGTACGTAACTTCACTAGTTGCATTCCCACGCATCATTATATTAAGTAATGCTGTCTTAAGGCTATAAAAAACTTCTCCTGCTTGGCAACACGGGATTCTTATCTTTTTTGTTTTATCTATCTTAAAGATACCATGAATATCTTTAGGAAAGCTTATGAGGCATTTAGCTTGACCTGCCTTTAAAACAGATAAATTTACACTGAGTACCAAAAACCATATAGAGAACATAATATAGGAGGAGGGGGATGGATAGGTGGAGAAAAGCAACAGAATTGATAAAAAATTGCCATAAGAGTTCAGAGTGAAGCCCACTAAAAAGCTAGCTCTTCTTCACAGAGAGAAGAAAAATACATTTTAATCAGATCAATGTGTGTCCTGATTTCTAAACTGATACATTACCAAGCAGACTTAAAAGCTGGATCAGATTGATATCAGACTATTATCATTGACCTGTCACTCTAGAAGCCAAATTAAGAACACATTCAAAGAAAAAACTGATACAAATACCATCAGTATAATTCACTAGGACTGTATTATGCAGCAGAAATAATATAATAAGGGGACTGCCATAGGAGTAAAGATTTCAAGAACCAATTAACGCAACAGGACCATATATGTAATTAATAACCCTGTGCAGCTGAAGACTGCCTATAGTTCAGTAAAGAAAAATGAAAAGATGAAGTGAGAAAATAAATAGTACTAAACAGTACATCTTCAGTTTAACCGTACAGTTTTTATTCCTTTCTCAAGACAGTAACATCCTGTCAACTAAGCAGCCTGCACAAAAAAAAAATTCGAAGATTTATGTTCAAAAAAGAAAAATTTTTCTCTAACAATTAGAAGTAGCGTTCAACATGCCACAGAAAACTTCACCTGATCAGCATTCTGGGAAATACACGTTCTGTTGCTCTAACAAACTCAATTTGGTCTATCATCCTAATGAAGCTATCAGCCAGTGCACTAACACCTATATGTATTGCAAAGAATTGACAGACCCAGAATCCAGAAGACTAGTTTTTACACCAAGTTGCAGTTTGCAGACAAGAAGCAAATCTGGTTGAAGAGAAATAACATGTTAATACAAGCGAAATATCTGTATGACATTGCTTCCTGTAATAACTAGTGGTCTGGACTCCAAATATAAGCACTGCTGCAAGGTAAAAGATGCAGTGTCCTAGTCTCTCAAGAACAGCGATGAGACAAATTAATTAGTAATATTATGAAAGAATAATTCTGGACAGTCAGCTACCCACTAGCTTTGGCTGTAAGTTAATCAATCCTCAGCTCTTCCTTCAATTTGCCCAAAGGTTTCAATATTTGCCTAATGTATAAATCATACCTTTAACTAAAAAAAAACCTGTTTATCATTTTTTTGTTTACTTAAAACAGAAATAAAAGATTACTGACTGGTCTTTCTTTTGTATACTACAGAAAGAAGACTTAGTGACAGCATTTCAGTACTTCCAAAATAGAAAACTTGTAAGTAGCAGATGCCAGGAGAGACTCTGAATTATTTTGCCATTTGGAATTTACTAAAACACTGTAAACTGAAGATAAAAGTCCAATTAGATCTTTCTTAGTTACTTCGCAAATTCTGTCTCACTCAGACCCAGGTGCAGGAGGACCTTGCCCTTTGCCTCGTTGAACCTCATGAGGTCCACATGGGCCCACTTCTCCAGCCAGGTCCCTCTAGATGGCATTCCTTCCCCCAGGCATGTCAACTGCACCACTCAGCTTGGTGTCACCCACAAACTTGCTGAGGGTGCACTCAATACCACTATATTATTGACGAAGACGTTAGGTAGTGTTGGTCCCAGTTCAAACTCCTGAGGGAGACCTTAACTATAAAGCCACCAAGTAAGGTATTAGTATTCCAGGCAAGCCCATTATCATACTCTATTCACATTAGTTTCTTTCAAAATACAGCAGAAATGTGTCAGACACAGGTAACATGAAGAATGACTAGCAGGAACTTCCATGGAATGACAGTGAGAAATCACAGACTATGTAGTTTAAAATAAAAACAAGACAGACCACACTCTTTTACTCATAACAAAAAAGGGGATATACAATAAAACCTAAAGATAATGGATACACTGTTTTTTAAAAAACATGAACACATATCACTTTTCCCTCCAGTGGCAGAAAAACAGAAATCAGGCAAGTACACAGCCTGAAGCCTAACCGAAAGTGATACACAATCACCTTGAGGATGCAAGACAGCTTCTAAGTCATGAGGCGAGGTACAAGCTTCTTTTAAACAGGTTAACTAGAGGATTCCACCCCCGTGCTTCCATCCACGGTGCCAAAAAAAGGATACACAATGAAGAGACCTTCTGATCCAGTACAGTAACTCATGTATTCCTGGAATCTGAATCACTAACAAAACTACAAGGTATACTTGACCAAAAAGAGCATCATTATGAATCCAACTTCAGACATACACAGAGCATGAATAAATCAAAGTCTTAAGAAAAAAAAAAAAAAGAAAAAATATCCAAAACCGCCCATCAAACACCAAAGACTTCTAAGGAAAGCAAATGTCACTCCTGTCTTTAAGAAGGGTAGGCAGGAGGACATGGGGAACTAAAGGCCATTCAGCCTCACCCTAGTCCCTGGGAAGGTGATGGAACAACTAACCCGGGAAGCCATTTCAAGGCATGTGAAGAACAAGGTGACTTGGTGTAGCCAGCATGGATTCACAAGGAGGAACTGAGTCACACTTGACCAAATTAATAAACTTCTACAATGAAATGACTGGCCTTGTAGACAAGGTAAGAGCAGTGGATAGACCACCATAATGGAGAGACCTCCCCTTGACTTCACGGAGGTCTTTGACGCTGTGAAACATAAGATCCTCATAGACAAGCTGTTGATATAAGCTGGTGACACAGACAGAAAGGTGGGCTGAAAGCTGGCTGAACGGCCAGGGCCAGAGGGTGGTGATGAGAGCAACAAAGTCTAGTTGGAAGCCAGTGACCAACAGGGTATCCCAGGCAGGGGTCAGTAGTGACTCCAGTCCTGTTCAACATCCTCATTAAGGATCTGGTGGATGGGGCAGAGTGTACCCTCAGCAACTCTGCAGGCGACACAAAACCGGGAGGAGTGGCTGATGCACCAGAGGGTCATGCTGCCAAACGGAGGGACCTGGAGAGCCTGGGGAAACGTGCTGACAGGAACCTCAGGAAGTTCAACAAGGGCAAGTGCAAAGTCCTGCAGCTGGGGAGGAACAATCCCAAGCACCAGCACATGCCCGGCATTGTCCAGCTGGAAAGCAGCTTTGTGAAAAAGGACGTGGGGACACGAAGGACACCAAGTTGAACATGAGCCAGCAATGTGTCCGTGCAGCAAAGAAGCCTAATGGTATCTAGGGTTGCATTAGGAGCATTGCCAGCAGGCTGAGGGAGGTGATCCTTCCCCTCTGCCCAACAGGGGTAAGGCCACACCTGGAGTGCTGCGTCCAGTGCTGGGCTCCCCAGTGGAGGAAAGATACAGAGCTACTGGAGAGAGGTCAGCAAAGGCCACAGAGATGATGGACGAGTGGAGCACCTCACATATCAGGAAGGGCTGAGAGAGCTGGGATTTTTCAGCCTGGAGAAGAAAAGGCTTATCAATGTATACAAATACCAGAAGGGAGAACATAAAGAAGACTGAACAAAGCTCTTTTCAGTGGTGCCCAGTGACAGGACAAGAGGCAGTGGGCACAAACTGAAACACAGGAGGCTCTGCCTGAACACAGGAAGACACTTTTGCACTTTGAAGGTGACTAAGCACACGCACGGGTTTCCCAGGGAGGTGGTGGAGTCTTCATCCTCAGAGATGCTCGAATGCTGTCTGGACACAGACCTGGGCAACTGGCTTTAGGTGGCCCTGCGTGAGCAGAGGGGTTGAATCAGATAACCTTCAGAGGTTCCTACTAACCCCAACCATTCTGGGATTCTGTTGCTTGCAATTATGACAACAGAAATGTCAAATACTTTTTCTGTACTTAGTATTGCTTCTGTGAGAGAAGCGCACAGTGCAAATCAGGAACTCTTACATGGCCATATAAACAAGTACCTATACAGAAGGCACATTTATAGGATCAATTGTTTTACATATTACATGCATACATATTGCAGACAGTACTAATAATACCTTTTTTTAAAACAAAGAAAGTTAATATAACTTTTAAATCAATCTAAATACCTCAATTGTAAATCTAATCTAAAAAGCTACCACTATCAGAATTTTAACTTTTTAAAAAAAAACTTTAATTCAAGGGATGCTGATGAACGTTACAGCAAGTTGGCTATTACAACGTACCACAAGTATTTTGCCTGCTATTTCTTGAGGTACAGAAAGATAACACAGTAAAAATGTGCTGATATGCATTACGTATAGAATATAGACGGAAACAGTGCAAGGATAATGCAGTCATCTGCTGCACTGGTAAGACATTAAAAGGAGATTCGTGAGATTATAAAGAGACGGCAAGTTCTCCTTCCATTATCCTATGCAATTTTTAAAATATTTTGTCTCTGTGTGCCTTCTTAACAGAACAAATACTTTATTTAGCAATTAGGTTTCTGAACTTAATCTTAGGGTTAAGGAAAAGTTCTCATGAACTTTGATTCTTTTCACTTAACTAAAGTCTACAGGATTAAGACTTCAGAGGTTTTCAAAACAAACTGAGGACGTTAACTCAAGTTCAAATTCAAATTACACCTTAAGATCTAAACTCACACTCAAACTTATACTCAATCTGTCATCTGGGCTAGGAAAAGGGAAAAAGGGCGAAGTGAAAATGATGATTTAAGCATATGTAGAAGCACATATCTGTATTTAAACCTGCTTTCATGCTAGAAAACAAGTAAATTGCACTCTGATATTTTTGCAGTTGCTTTTCTGCACGCTTAATTATAAATGACAGTTTAAAACTACTTTATATGGGATGTAATATACTAGAAAAATGCCATTCCATTATATAAGATGGTGCTGAAGTCACAAAGAATCTCCAAAACTGTAACATACACCAGAAGCATTGTATGCAGCAGGGCTCACAAAACTCCAGACGAAAACTAAAGCAATGTCATTCCCAAACCAGGTCACAGAAGGACCACAGGTGTGCATGTTGCAAATTCCAAATAAAGGTGTTATTAGTTTCTTATATGCTGCAGACTCAGCAGTAAAATATGTATGTTTTAGTGCACAGTCTATCTAAAAAAATATTCCCAAACAGCTGCTTTGTAGGCTATCTTCAGAATTGCCTTCCATCCTGCACACATATGCTCTATTGAAAAGTTAGCCTCATAACCCTTTGTGATTTCACTTGGTTTTCAAATTACCTTATTCAATGGACAGTCATACTTGCATATATACTAACTGTATCGCTGACCATGTACACTTTGGGACTTGCATGCTTGGCATTGGTAAATATTATCTCAAAAAGACAGAATACCTAACTATCTTGCTCAGCTCTTTTTTTTTTTTTTTTTTTTACATACTTAGACTATCAGTGATTCACTTGGTTAGGTTTGTGAGTTACTGTAATTTTGTACATCAAAATTCTACAAGTCTTGTGTCTAAAATTCCCCCGTTTTACAAAGGATCAAGTTTAAATACTTTGGAAAAATCACTGGTGATACAATTCTGAATATTTTTAGTCTGTTCCACAGACATATCTTATGCTCTCACAATGTGTGCTTTATGCCTAAATAAAATTCTAGGTTTATTTACATGTACACCTGCTGGTATAAATTACATTGTTCTATTTCTGTCAGTGTATTGTGTCTACCTTATATATAAAATTTATTTTCTATGTTTCATTTACTAACCAAATCATGAAGTAATGAACTGAATCACATCTCAACAAGATATATAGCAGTGATAAAAATAAAGCAAGAATAATTGAGTCACTGTTCCACAATTCTTTTGAACCATTTGATCCTGGCTGACACTGATGTGTTCTATATACATCTTATGCACTTGAAGCCTTATTAAGAATCAACAGAAGGATGAGAGGAAATAGCCTCACGTGGCACCAGTGGAGGTTTAGATTGGATGTTAGGAAAAAAGTTCTTCACAAAAATGGTTGTCAAGCACTGGAACAGGCTGCCTAGGGAATTGCTTAAATCACCATCCCTGGAGGTATTTAATAGACATGTAGACATGTTGCTGAGGGACACAGTTTAGTGGTGGACTTGGCAGTGTCAGGTTGATGGTTGGACTCAAATGATCTTAAGGCTCTATTTAACCTAAATGATTCAATGACACTATGGTGTTATTATACCTTCTTGTAGATGTAGACATCTATGCCTAAAGATACAGTGAGACTTCTACAGCTTGTAACAAAGTTTTAATCTTACTTCATATGTGCCTGTTACCTGTTATCATGCCATCATAGAAAATTATCTCCATATTGTGGTAATTATCTCACAAAATGCACCATCCTACCAGCTAACAAAATTAAAGATGCCAGGAGCTCAGACACACTTCATGTACAGAGAATCAAGAGGCTGATGAGCTAAACCCATGAGTTAAACCACTACAAGTGTTCATGAGCACATTTTACCCTTGACCTATTGTAAAGCATGTTCACAAACATTTCCAAATGGTATGTAGGTTGCATTACTTTACATTGCTAACAGTGCACATACGGTCAAGTTCGAACAGTTACAGTAGCTAACACGTAACACCTCTTTAAGGCAATGGAACTCCACTGCCTCCATCACATTTATCTACTACCTAATAATTACACTTTTTATTTTCCTCTACCTTGGCTTGTCATAAGCTTTGTATCTTAGTTTAAACTCCTTACTTCAAAACAAACCCACACAGCTGTATTTTCTCATAGAAAAAAAAAACAAAAAAGAACCCACATTACCTTCTGAGGGGTCAAAACCCTCTGCCTGAACTTTTCAATTGTATCTTGACCTGCAGCTGCCCATGCACTGGCAAATGCTTCAGCTTTTTCTTGATCCAGGTGAATGCTTTGCAGCTGCTGTTGCAATGAAGCAGGCTTCAAATTATGATAGACTGCCTGTTAAAAGCAAAAATAACCACTGTTGAGTACTATTCTACCAGTTGTGCCAGCTATATTCTACCACAGACGGCCACATAAGAGTTTTACTTGCAACTCTAGTGTGGACTGCAAGCATCCTGTTCATCTTAACCCTCTAAAAGTCTATCATCTCAGTTGTATCTCAAAATGCAGTATTACAAATATTTTCAAAAGTATTACAAGTATTCTCAAAATAGACACACTATGAAAAAGTGCCTATGTATATGTTTCCATTGTACACAATACCAAAGCAGCTATTTCACTGAAAAACACCTTGTTTTGAAGTGAACTGTGACCACGAAGAAACGACAACTTATCCAAATTCCTACTGTTCAAGCAAGCCTGAACTATGAGACAGTAGTGAGTTAGATACTACCTCCTCTAATAGCATCAATTTTTGTGGTAAACACTCTATATAATACATTGCTCTCCACTTTCAAAACAAGATTCCATCAGCCCTAAGGTGGGGGTAAAAAAAAAAAAAAAGAAACAACACATGCAAAGACCATGCAGCAGTATTAATTATCTATAAAGTGTCCATAGACAAAAGTGCTATTAAAAAAGTTATCCTCTAACGGAACAAGAAGCTACTCCAAGTAGCGTAGCTATCAGTGGGAACACAAGAGTCCTCATATAACACATACTACATCTGCAAGACTTTTTTCGGCAGGTATTAATATCCTTCCCTTTCTTTTCTTTTTAAATGCAAAAGTAGTAAGTCCTAGAGGAGACTGAACTGTTTTTTCTGTTCACCTTCAACAATTATCATATAAATGCCCATAGAAGTGTGGATGCCCCATCCCTGGAAGTGTTCAAGGCCAGGCTGGATGAGGCTTTGAGCAAGCTGGTGTAGTGGGAGGTGTCCCTGCCCATGGCAGGGGCATGGAACGAGGTGATCTTTAAGGTCCCTGCTGATTCTAACAATTCTATGACTTTACGAAGTAAAGCAGTCTGATGAAATCAGGACGAGGCAATAAAACAGGCAAGTTTGCTGTTTGGCTGAGATGAAAATTAAAAATTCCAGTCTGGACGTGACCTCGGGTTTCATTTTGATTTTTCAGTGGATAGAAGCCATAGGGAGGATTGTTTGCTTGATTTCCTTCTAATGCTGTGGAATGTGTTAACTAAGGGAAATAATTATACATTGACATGTGTAAGAACGGACAAGATTCAAATCCCACGACAGACCATCAATATTCATGCCCTCTGCACAGACTACGCTTGGTGTACTTGCATGAAACGGATGGGTAACATTGCAGCTGTGACAACTTCTAAGAAAGTTACCATATTTACCAGGTAATACATTGGCTTCACAGCCTGAGTAGTGGTAGACTGTGGAACCAGAAAACCTTCTCTGTTTACATGGTATTTCGCTCCACAACATGGAGACACACATTCATTCAGAGAAGAGCTACATCAGATGTGCCTGTTCACCTAAGTACAGACTTCTATGCGTGAAAGTTTTCCGTAACTGACGCTTCATATAACTTAAGCAGTGCTCAATAATGCTACCTAATATTTTCCTTACAGCAATTAAAAAATGCATGGCTGGCTCACTCAAATGCATAAGAGGAAAGACTGTATCTCATAATTATCAACACTTCTCTTGGAGTCATGCAGAGCTCGCTTCCACCACCTATATTTACATTAGCTGGAAACTCACTTCACAAATGCAATGAGTCCAATCCAAATCAGGAAGACATGTAAACAAAAGCAGTAAAATCATGCCACCAAAGCATACATAGTATACTACAGATAGATGTCTGCACTAATTCCTCTGTAACTTGACTTTTATATCTTTGAAATCTACAATAGGATTAAAAAAAATTATCAATTCATAATGATAAAAACCAAGATACCTGTTCCAAAATGAATGATACAGTTTCAAGAACTAGATGAAGATCCTGCTTTTCCAACGAAAAAGCTATTTGAAGTTTTTCTTCCTCCTCTTCACTGAAGCTGCTTTCAGCCTGAAGCACAAAAACGGTTAGTCCTGACATTCCATTTCGCAACCAAGAACGTACTTGTCAAAACAAAAACTTTCTCACAATTTTTATAAATATAGTGGCTGTCCAGCTGTTTCTAAATAGACAAAACAAAGTAAAGCTCTTTTCCAACAGAAAAATACAATGCAATTTCTCTCACTGAAAATCAAAAGAGACAGCATCACATGAGAAGTTATCAGGATTGCTCGAAATACATCACAAGAAAATGCTTTCCCTTTGCACCTGAGAGACACTAACGAAACATTTGTCTTTCAAGTATCAGATCATCTCCAACTACTTTTTATAAAAAAAAAAAAAAAAAAAAAAAAAAAAAAAGAGAGAAGAGAGAAGTAAAAAGCGCATTAACTCATTATCTCATTATGACCACAAAGAAAACAGAAAGCAAAACTGAAGTAAAGTTAGTTACGTATGGTTCATCCACTCTGGATATTCTTCTGAAAACCACCCATGATGCTACAAAGGAAACAAGGGCCTAATCTATGCTTCCTCTGAAACTCAGGTTTCAATCTACAGCCTACTGTATTATTGAAGACTACTGAGAATGTGCTGTACTTTTAAAATACAGCAGTTCTATTTATTATAGCACAGCAAATTAAATAGTAATTTAAATGCAGATATTGCCTTCTTTTAAAATGTAATTACTAGCAAACCTATGCCACAGACATAAAACCACCATATTTAGACCACTTAGTAATCCAAAACTGCAAAACAAGAAAATGAAGCAATTACAAACATAACGATCATTGGAGGCTTTGTGTAATAAGACTATCAAAATGGAAACATTATTTTGATAATTACCTTTTAGAAGGAAATACAGAGCTCCAAGTACCTGCTTTGTTGAGGCAAGTATATTTATTTAAAGTTTTCAGCAAATTAACATGCTCTAGAGTCAGACACTTTGGAAAGGCCAGCTGAAGGATTCATGAGATTGATTCAGTGGGCTAAATTAAAAAGACTGCTCCAACTCATGTAAACACTGATTAAAACCGAAGAGCTACTAAACAGCTATTGAGTCATAAAAAAAAAAAAAAAAAAAGTTGGATAACATTTTCCAGTTACAAAGAGNTTACACTTTCCAGTTACGAATGAGTCAATACCCATGCAAAACCTTCTGCAAAACAGCAGCATCCAAACTAGTAATTTTGGTAGGAAAAAAAATAATCAGCAAGTGAATTAAATAATCAAAATGATCATTATAGGCTCAGAATTAAGAATTTTAATACTTTTCTATTTTCCATCTGTGCTGCTCCTAACCTGTAATATTTTAACGTTTAGTTTGTACGTATGTGTACAGAAAACAAATTCTGTATTTCTCTTCATATATTTTCTAAACACAAAACAAGGGAATAAATATAATCAGACACTAAAAGAAACTCAACAAAATAACCTATGTTTTAGCATTTATCTTACAGTTTACCCCTTGGAATATTTAGTGCCAAGATTAGATTTAGTCTCCCTTTAATTTTTTGGCACTGTATGATGAAACTGATTACTGAATCATTTTATTTATTCTGCAATTAAAAAAAAACCCCACCTGTTAAGATGACAAAAATATTCACTAAAAGTTATGGACTTTATTTTTAACTTCAGTTCCATAGATGGCTTTGGCTGATGGACATACAGAAATGGGGG
>VXBO01015134.1:92123-114790 GCA_013400135.1 Rhinoptilus africanus
GCTCCGCCCGGCTGAGGGCAGGGCGGGCCGGCGGGGGGGAGCGGGGAGAGGCGAAGCGGCGGCGGCGTTCGTAGGGGTTTGCGTGGCCCCGCAGCGGCTGGGGAGGCTGTGGTTGAAATCCTCGGGTTTGAGCGTTTTACAGGCGTCCTGGTATGGTCCCTAGAGGAGGGCTCTTCACCCGGTGTGTGAGAGCCAGTCGGCGGGCGAGTTTTATTTCAATTGGTTTTATCTCCATTCGGCAAAATTGGGTGCCAGGCATTTAATAGCAGCCAGCACAACTCACGTTTCAAACCACCCAGTGTTTATAACTGTTACCCAAGGCAGGCCTGTGCTTTGTTTCTAAAATAAGTATTTCTAACTGACTTTCTTACTGTGTGAGAAAACAGCTAATTACTGACCTTCTTACTGTATAGAAATAGTTGTTCACTGAGCTGATGTTAGTGATAATGAGGAGACAACCAGAAGTAGTTAATCACCAAGGATGGAATAACAAGAACTAGTTAATCACTCCAAGGTTCTTCTATATGTCAAATAGGTGCTCCTATACCAATTAAAAGAGAGTTATGGCTACTTCAAAGAACCTCCTCAAGAAGTTGGTAAACTGACAGCACACTTTTACTGTCCTGAGATGACTCAATGCCTGAAAAGGATAATGTGAGGAAGGGTCTCCTGACCCAAACGAGCACCGAGACACTCACGCCTGCGCAGAAGTGTTTTGCCGACGCAGCAAAGTTTGATATGCATGGGTAAAAAGGGCTGTTCGGTCATCCTGATGAATATGTAGGTCTAGGTGGAGTTATGGATTAGGTAGGCGGAATAATGAGAATATTTTGTGTATAAATAATCGGTGAATACCTGGGTAAGGTGTGCTAGATTTGTGGGTTTTCCCCCTAGCACCCGATGTCGAATAAAGCAGTATCTCCTCTCTAAACTACTGTTGGTTTCGAGGGCTTTCATTTCAGGTAACATAACGGTAAAACACAGCTGGTTGGTCAATAATGGTTCATCTACCACTTGTAACTATATGTGTGTATATAAGCTTATGTTTGAGACACCTGGGGAGGTTGCCTGATTAGCATGCTTATTATTCACAAAGCACTGTGTATTTTTGTATTATAGTTACCCGTTGTTGGTTTGGGATACGCGCTTGGCTTGACTTTTGTCCAGAATTTACATATTTTTTTGGTGTCTTATGTCTTAGCCAGCAACCGCAAGAGAACATGGAAGACGCATTCTTTGGTTTCACATCCTACTCAAGGTCAGGTACGTTCGTTGATGCCTCAGCCGCATCGCAGCTGAAACTTCTTGATAAATTCTTAACTTTACTCTTTAGACACCACTGGTGCCTAGTGGTAGAAGGTGCCGGGGGCTGTACTCCTCCCTCCATCATGTGTCGTAAGTGCTCATGTTTGAACCGTGCCGTGGACACGTGGGTTGGTGAAACTGCACTCCTGGATTTGGCTGAAAGTAAAAAATGACTAAAAGACAACAGGAAAGTGAACAGAGGAACAGGCAGCATGGTTGTGCAAACCTTGTTTTCCTAGGAAGCCAAATAAATATGTTAAAAATCTGCGAAGGACTTACGAATGTACCTGTAAAGGCTTTTATGACGTGGCCCAAAGGGTTAGGTATATGGTAATAAATTATGGTAGGCTCAAGAGGCAGGTGGGAAAAAGCTGGAAAGTTTTGAAGTACTGTAAAGAAATGTTTTATAAGCATAAATGCTAAAATCTTGCTCGTGTTGAAGTGAGGGGAATTTATTCATTAACTTCAATACAGCTTGGATTTCAGCCAGGATATCTGAAAAGATAATGTCTGTTTAAATAGACTTGGCCGTAACAACCAACTTCAGGAAAAAAGAGTGACAAGCCTGGCCATACTCCAACAAGAATTTTAAAGCAGGGAATTCCTGGCTGAGACTTTAACAACATTTGTGCTATACCTCTTACCAGAAGTTGGACCCACCGTTGCTGTTACGAACAGCAGCGACATTTTTTCAAGCTATTGTTCTAGGGTGAAATACAATGGCATTCAACTATTTCATCTGTTTTTCTGTACTTTATAAAACATGAAAAGGCAATATTATTGGAAGAAATTTATTTAGCTGGAAAAGAAGAATGAGTGCTTCCCTCCATGCTGAAATAATGTAACTTCTTGTTCTAGGAAATCTCTCCCGAGAGCAGAATTTTATAAAGTTTGTTCAGTCAAAATGAGCAAGGGCGACTGGAAGTCTAGACAATTGCTTACTTATTTTTAAAAGTTCCAGCTGATATAGGTATTGGATGTACCACTCAGGTTAGCTGCCAATTCTCTGGTTTTGTAATCATACGGACCTATTTTAATGTGTTTTCTTTCATGCTTTGTTGCATTAAATGAGTATTTAAAATGAAAAGTCAAAACAATGGACCCCCAAAACTCAACTGGATAGTGTCCTGAGCAACCTGCTCCAGCTGGACCTGCTTCACAGAGGAGTTTTGACATGAGACCTCTGGAGATTTCTTCCACTCTGTATTATTCTGTGATCAATGCAAGAAAGACAAGAAAGAGAGCACCTGATTGGAAATAGTGAGGCTAGCCTAACAAGGTGCTGTCAAGTGCAAAATTAAATATTTGTTTTCCTAATAACTTTTCCATTCCTAAAAAGGAATTATAAAAAGTTGTGACTTCTTATACATCTGCACATTTATTACTGTTTTGTATTTGCCTCCCTGATACATTGTTCTGAGAATCACAGCTTTTTTCACTGAGCTAATGATATTACACCACTTACTGTATTTTATCGGTTGTCTTGACTATCCATCTAGTTAAGACATATTTTGAGTCAAAATGTTATCTATATTTTGACTCAAAATATTCCACTTAGACATGGAAATGGATGTTGTGTGGGTTTTTGGATTGACCTGCTCCCATCCTATGACAAAGTCTTAGGCATCAGTGACTGGGACTTGGGAACATTTAGCTGCTAATGAAAGTTAGGAAACTTCCTACCTTACAACAATCTTGAAAACATCAGTCTCCTCTACTTTGCATTTCTAGAAACTGAACTGTATGTTCTGTTCTTTCACAAAGACCAAACAAGCCTTTATGGTATTTGGTTATGGTTTGTTTTGCAGACTTTTCTCATCACCCTGCCCTTCAGTTAGAATTCATTTAAGCTCTGCTTTTTAAAATACTTCTATGGTTATTGGGTGAAACTGATTATATAGAGCATGAAAAGGATGTAAAGTTAGGAATTATGGAATACTTTCTATGCAAGGTTAGTTAAATATCTGTTTCAGGTTCGAGACTTCATGAACAACACACAAAACAACAAGGATTAAATGTTAATTTAAAAAGCCTTTATTTTAACTAGTAGCAAAGCGTATACTAAAATGGTCCCTATCTTATTTCACGCTACGCAACAGATCAGTCCAGTCCCCAGCCGTGTGGAGGGCGATAGCTGACCAGCGCACATGCTTAGCAGGCGTCCCCGCGGAGATAACACAATCTCGGTGGAAGGATGCGTGCAACTCAGCTTCCCCCTCCCGGGGCTCCTTTTTAATGTCCATCCACAGTTGTGCCACGTAGGGCCAGTACATGCCAGAAGGTGGAGCTGGGATAACTTTTTTGTGCCTTTGCGCATGCCTGAAGACTCCTCAGGGGTCTTGCACCTCTTGTCACATCTGCAGCTTTCCTCCTCTTTTCCTTTCCCATGGATAGTTTGTTCTCTACTTGCCTATCCAAGGTCCTACATTGTAATGCAACCCAGATAATTGCAGAACTTGGCCTTCTACCCCAGTTCTCCCTACTCCCTATATCCTCTTTCTCATCCTGTTTATCAGGACGTTGGCCTTCAGCCATCAACTATTCTTTCATTCCTCTCACAACACTGTCATAAATTGCATGAGAAAGTTGAAGAATCTCTTTCATGAGAGGTTTTAAAGCACAGAGAAATACTGTCATGAAAAATGGGTAGTAAATGTGTGGAAAGTGAGCAAAGCTGATCCGGCGCTGAGGACTACAGGCTCTCAAGATCCTACTAGGACCTGTTTTCTTTGAATGTATTGTTGGGGGAGGGGCGGGGTGGGTGTCTCCTTTTGATCCACTTTTTATTCTGTAGCCTCTTAACTACCACTGCCATTCTGTTTACACTCAAGCCTTTTTTTTTCCTGCCATCTTAATCTCTGTTATTTCTCGTTACTTCTGAAGGTACACTCAAAAAAACATGTTGAACTCCTTCAAGACCTGATTGTACAATATCCCTGGCAGTATTTATTGACTAAATAATTGTCCTACAACTCAATGAAAATAAACCAATAATGTTTCACATAAATTTTCACTTGCAACTTGCAAGTGACTTAAGCAATTAAAGTTACCAAACTAAATTTGTGTGGCAGGGACTGTATTGTGCCTTTTTCCTAGCGTTAAATAGCTCAACTTTTGAAATGTTGTTAAAAAAATAATTCTTTTTTGTAAAGTGTGTTCTGAGTGTTTCAGTTCGTCTCTGTTGGTGTCTGTGACTGTTGTCATTACGAAACAATTGCCATTCTTTCTGTGTCATTAGTTGCGTTGCACTGAATGAGTAATCTCATTAAAATCACCACCACCACTTGGATTCTGCTTAGAATGAGTAAGGGCAAGCGACTCTTAGTTCATTCGTTCTGTATGCTGCTTTATTGTTTGCTATTTTTGTGCTTATATGTGAACATTCACTATCACATCTCATCATGTGAAGGGAGGCAGATTATTTGGGT
Organism: Rhinoptilus africanus; assembly: GCA_013400135.1. Classification (NCBI taxonomy): domain Eukaryota; kingdom Metazoa; phylum Chordata; class Aves; order Charadriiformes; family Glareolidae; genus Rhinoptilus; species Rhinoptilus africanus. The sequence continues at coordinate 96,857 of VXBO01015134.1, forward strand.
GACACAGTGCTTCACAATGGAAATCAGGCCGGCATAGCCTACTCCTGTAATCGAAGGCATCTGTGTGCATATGGGAGATTCAGCTGTGGACAATAAGCCTTAATTTATTCCCTTGTAACACAAACAGATGTGGTCCTGCAGGGGACCAGCATTCATATATTTGCAGAGTGGAGGTGGAAGCAGGTCAGTACTTTGCAGGGACAGGCCAATAGAGAAAAGATGTATTGCCTGCTGCAAATGGTAGAGACAACAGGTGATCTTTCTATGGTTCATGCCAATCTTACAAATTAGGATTAAAGAAATGTAAGTATCATGTTCTAACTAACGTCTGAAGTTGCAGTTAGCTCAGACTTGATGTGTCTGTTTTCCAAACAGAAAGGGATAGAATGAAATAGCCTATTGAAAGATGTGTAATTAGTTTTAAAATATTTTTAGATCATGAAAAATAACTCAATAGAGCTGCAGCAACTGTAATGCTTTTGGTGCAAATATTTATCTAAAGCATATTTAAATACTTACCTAGAAAGTATCAGTCTGTATTTAGTCAAGCTCTTCTGATTTTCCCACTGAAGTGAATCAAATCTGTATTCTACTCTGGTGTGGATGTATATAGATTGAGTTCAGTTGTGCTCTTATAGGAGGTGTTAAAAGGATCATGAAAACTGTCTGGAAAAGAGTCCAAAGTGTATTCTTTTTAAAAAAAATTCTGTTGTTTTTACAAATCACAAAGGCTGGCAAGTATTAAATGTGGAGTTCTCACCTTGACAAATGCTGGCGCATAGAAGTCTAAATTCAATAGCAGTATGGACTTAGTTTTCTCTGAATGATGCGATGGGATTGAATGGCACCTCACCATATGCACAAGTTTATTTTAAACCAGGAGGAACATTTTAGTGGTCTCAGATTGTCACTGAAATACCTAGAGTTTCTGGAACCACAGACCTAACTTCTCCCAGGGCTGACTGCCCATCGTTTTCACAGCACTGTGGGTAAACTGAATACTATGCAGTTTACTGCAGTTAACTAACTTTAAGTCTCCGTGTGGACAGGAACCCCATCGCACTTTCCTTGCACGATTTGGGAGCTTACTTTGGGGGGAAAAAAGGATCTCTATTTTCTCTCTTGTTTTACAGTGCTATAATCTGTTGTATTTCTAGCCCGTGTTTCAGAGATGCTATGTTAGATATGTAATGGTAGATTAGTAATCATGGAGCCTTTGCATTAAAGCACTTGTTTATATCATTCTAAGTTTTTGTTGTGGAACTTTGCACAAAGGTTTTACAAACACTGAGCAAGAGAGAAGTCAATGTATTTTTGCCCATTTATTAGCATGGAAGCAGAGACAGACACGGGAGTGGTGGCCTTGCTACAGCTGACTGCCTCGTCAGCCTTGTGCCCCCATAGAGCTTTTGTTTGCTGCCTTATTCAAAAGACCCACCTCTTAATTCTTCTGATAAAGCATCAGGTGTCCTTTGTGTTTAGCACACATTTGCATCTTAGAAGTCAATATTCAGTGGCCTTCACTTTCATTGTGAGCCACATGATAATGGTTTTATTAATATTTCCTTTAAATTGTCTGTTGTTTTAAGCCATTTTAAGTATCCAATACAATATACAAGGACAGCTGTTGGGTGCGGGGTTTTTTTCAGATCTGTGACAACTTCTCATATCAAGAAGTACAGGCAAATTGTTAAATAACGACTGTCTTCAGTGTCTAACTTTCTGGCTTTAAGTCCAAGGGAGTGCAGTGGAAGCAAACAGTAAGAGTCTGTGCATATCTCTTATTTTGTTTTCTGAGTTTTCAGGTTTGTCCGTGGCAGAACATGCATGGTGGCATCCTTGGAATCGAGAGGATCCCAGTAAGACGGTGCCCAAACACATACATGGTTAGTAGAGAAAGAATCATCTTTACCTACACAAAAATCATACAGGAGCACACTACTCATTTCCATGAGATAACTTCTTTGTAGCAATAACATCTAAGAAAGCAGAGGGTGAATATCTCCTTCCAGATAGATAGGGATTGTAAGCAAGGGAAATACAGTGGAAAGCAAAATTAATTCAAATTCAAAAAACTGAATCAATTTTTAGGCAAGAGAATGAGATAATATTTTAGCTAGGCTATGGCTTAACAATGTACCTGTGCTTTCATCTTTCCTTAAGCAACAGTGGGATGACTGGTGAGCAAAGCAGCCATGTGTCCAAGGAAAAGACAGGCAAAGTAAATTGGCAGTGTCACAGACTGCTTAACCTGCATAATCCAGGGCAAGGGAGAGAGAGGAGAAGGACCAACAGACCTTATGGAACAGTTAATTGATCTGTTTCCCCTTATTTTAAAAACTAGATTTCTAAAGCAAACAGTCCATAGGGGAAAAACATATTCTGCTGAGACTGACATAAAGTAAAAAGATGATCTAGAGTCAACTGGAGAGTAGCCAATTTCGTAAGAGACTAAGAGAAATTCTCTGCCTTTTCTGGTAAGAGATTGTATTTAAAACCACAATGTCACGCAGCGTGGCATTGTGTAAGTGCCTAACAAAAACTATCAGATACTGGCACTCTATTCTTATATACATGAACCAGCCACAAAGTTTCATAATCAGTATAAACATATGTATGACACTGGTCTTTTTCTTTCTCATTCCCCTCTCCTATCTCCCATGTACAACTGCCCTAATAGGGATTATACTTGTGCACTGTCAGCTGCTCATTCAGAATTGGGGGAAAAGTTAGCAGGATCATTGCAACGATGAAGAGTCATTCCCAAACCATAGCAGAACTGCCTCTGTGACATCCTCATATTTCATTATCCTTATCTTGGCTCTCACTTCTATTTCTTCAGGTTTTGTGGTGTATTTTCAAGATTGCACTAACTGTGCTTGTGATGGACTTGTACTTTACTTTTAGCAATGATTGTGACAGAGGTACGGTCCATGTTAAAAACCACAAAGTAACACCAATGAGTTCAATAATAAGATTTTGAAGATTTAGAATAATCTGGTTTTAGTCACATTACTCAAATAATGTAACTTGTAGCCTTACCACAGGAATCCACTTGAGAAACTATTTGGGGTTTTGCCTTTAAACAGAAATGAAGTGAAGCTAATTCAGACCTGTTTATTTCAGAGCTTGAGGTTATTTCAAAGAAAGACTGCAGTCTTCCTGTCCCTGTAAATCATCTTTATCTTCTTGAAGAGCTGCTTATTCAGTCAAGTCCAGAATGAGTCTGTGGCACACCTGGAACAAGAAACCAATCCCTGGTTTGGTATATAAGAATATGTTGGCAGGATTTCCACTTACCTTAAGAAATATAGTTCAGAGATAATGTGGGCTGTTTGGACTGCTGGCACAAGCCAAAGGATACTTTGGGATAAGTGAGGTGTATGAGAGAACAGCACCAGACCCAACTGCCAGAGAATGTTTTAACCACCGTAGCAAATATTTCTATGAAGTTTTTTTTTGTTACTGGCTGTTTTTACGCTACAACCTTGAGTATTGGGGTGTCATTGGTTGAGAGGAGCAACAGATCTTTCAGATGTATCAAGTCAGAAGGAGATTGCTGTGTTAAAGCATTCTTGACATCATCTTCAGGAAGTTTCTCCTACTGGAAGATATCTCTGCGGTGGAGCAGGAGGTCTCTGTCCACAGAGAATTGCCTCTTGTAGGGGAGAAGAATGGTGCCACATTCAAAATCAGGAGGTCTCCTCAAAAACAACAAGCACTGGGCCCAGGGAATAATTCCACCACTAGCAGCATGCTCCTGGAGATCACCTGCGTCAGTCTGCAGCATTTCCCCCCCTGCAAGATCCAGGGGGACCACAAAGGGCGTGTGTGCCCATCATGATGTGAAAACCTCATGAAGTTCAACCAGGCCAAGTGCAAGGTCCTGCACCTGGGTCACAACAACCCCAAGCACAAATACAGACTGGGCAGAGAATGGATTGAGAGCAGCCCCGAGGAGAAGGACTTGGGATGCTGGTGGATGAGAAGCTCAACATGAGCCGGCAATGTGTGTTCGCAGCCCAGAAAGCCAACCGCATCCTGGGCCGCATCAAAAGAAGCGTGGCCAGCAGGTCGAGGGAGGTCATTCTGCCCTTCTGCCCTGCTCTGGTGAGACCCCACACTGAATACTGCATCCAGCTCTGGAGCCCTGAGCACAGGAAGGACAGGGACCTGTTGGACTGTGTCCAGCAGAGGACCATGAAGATGATGAGAGGGCTGGAGCACCTCTACTATGAGGACAGGCTGAGAGAGTTGGGATTGTTCAGTCTGGCGGAGAGAAGGCTCCGGGGAAACGTTATAACAGCCTTCCAGTACCTGAAGGGGACCTACAGGAGGGATGGGGAGGGACTCTTTATGAAGGACTGTAGTGATGGGACAAGGGGTAATGGTTTTAAGCAGAAAGAGGGTATCTTTAGATCAGATATCAGGAAGAAATTCTTTACTGTGAGGCAGTGGAACAGGTTGCCCAGAGAAGCTGTGGGTGCCCCATCCCTGGAAGTGTTCAAGGCCAGGCTGGATGGGGCTTTGAGCAGCCTGGTCTAATGGGAGGTGTCCCTGTCCATGGCAGGGGGCTGGAACTAGATGATCTTTTAAGAACTCCTACCTCCTAATGAGACTGCGTGTAAGTTATGGTATTTGAAATCTGTCATGTCTCGCATGGAAAGGAAACTCCTGCAACTGAAGAGACTTTTCTATCCAGAGGCAAAAATTTTGGTGGAATGATCCAGTTTGAGTGTGCTATATGCTGTTAAAAAAGGAAAAAAAAAAAATGCTGACTGAACAATGTGTTGGTTTCAGTCTTGTAGTCTGGGTAGCAAGAAAGAATTGCAGAGTCGTTTTCACTCTCCTTTGCTTTGTAAAGGGAGGGCCATGGAAAGTGGTGACCTAGTTTCAAAGAACAGCGTTATCTCAGATGACTCCTGCCTTGCCTATACAAGACATGAATGCATCAGAAGGAAAAAACACTTGTATAAGCATTCACAAAAGAAAGAGCTGTGTCACACGTCTGAGTAAATAAAGCAGAGAAATCAGCAAGAAAACAAACTCCTTACAAGGAACGTGGTTCAGCTTCCCAGGGTAAGAAAATTGTCTTCCCACAACAGTCCAGACACCTTCAGTTCTGGAAAGTGAAGATTTAAAGAGGACTGACTAGATGCCCCAGTTAAACTTGCACGGATGAGGAAGAATGAAATATGTACTTTTACTTAATGGGAAAGGTTAAAGTCTTCTAGGTAGGCAGCAATAAAGAAACACAAGCGCTGCTGCCAGGCACTTCACTAGAGACAATTTGTAAAGTCAAGATCTCCTTTAATAGAATGTGAAGTTTGAAGAACTTTGCTGTCTGAATCAGTCAGGGACAGAAAATGGCAACATGCTGATCACATTGCCAGCTTCAGTCTCAATTGTATCGTAAACCCATTTCCTATTGCAGCGACATTCTGGTCCGCACTTGTTTGAATTGCATTTGGGGCAAGGATAAAAGCAACCCAGGCAGTTCTTTTCCAGGCAATCACACAAATCGATGTTATTACAAAGCAGCCTGCCGTGTTTGTCATACTTCTTTGTAATTCTGCAAAAGAGAAGAAAAAGTCATTCTCAGAGAATGCTTCAACGTGTTTGGAGACTAAACCAAACGTGGAAAACATCTGTCCAGGAGCAAGTATTTCCTCTTTAACAACCTCACAGCATAATGAAAGACCAGCATTATATCCTAATTGCAACAGCCACTGTTATTAAAAATGAAAGCGTGCCAAAGTAGTAAATCAAAATTCTGTTCAGTCACACAGAAAAAGCTTGTTTTCCAACACAGCTTTCATATGTAGTAAGAAATTTATCTGCAAAATGTTAATGCTTTTATTGATTTCATTCATATTCAGCAAATAGCATACCGTCTCTTTTAAATTAAAATATGTAATACATTAGTAAATCTTACTTGGGCTTATAAAAAATATCTTCTTTCATCTGTAACATGCATGCTTTCTTCTTCTGTTCTCTAGCTTCAGGATTGAACTCAGCTACCTGAGGTCCTGGATTTTGAAAGGCTAAGGATTTTAATTGTTTCTCAAGTTGTTGCTATAAAAAAAGAACAGAAAGTTTCTAATCAGTACAATTGGAAAAAATATTTATTAACTGCCAAGTATCCTCACTGGCTTTCAGATGACATTAAAATTAATACTTTTGGTAACTTAAAACAACATGGGTAGGAAAATGAAGCAAAACTTGACATAAACTAAGATCATGTTGTTTAACATGTTTGCTTGTCTAACTGTTAATTATTTCTTGGACCGATTGTGCGTAGTGACAGGAGGGGGAACAACCACAACTCTGAAGACATGACTATTGTACAGTGGCATGGAGTTTGAAAGTTGTCTTGTGGAAGGCAGAACCATGCATTTTTTCTTCAACTTTATCCATAATGTGAAAACAAGTACTGTGATTATAAGCTTCGCAACTGGATTTGCCCTTATCTTCACTGTTTCCCTCAGATGCTTAGAACCCATCTTTGTCCAAACAATCTGGGGGGAAGAGAAGTGCCTGGTGAAGCAACTACTGCAGGAAGGAAGCATTTGCACAAGTGAGGAGTATAAAACAAGCATAGACAAAAATAAATAAGCTAAACTGAGCAGTTTTTGAGAAATAGGAGGGAGCATTTCTTGCCTATTTTATGGAATTCGTGTTTGCAATTAGCTAAAACTGCTGAGCAGTTTTGCAAGGTAAAACATCAGCCCTGTGTATTGGTATTCCCCATAGCCCGTGTGTGCTGACAGTCATGTCTAAAGTCAGTGTAAACAAACGTGGGCATTCTGTCAAACAATTTATCTTTGGACAGTGACCATGGATATTGAACATACTCTTTCATTATGCAAAGGTGCAAGCGTATATGCAAATTTCTTTTAGGTAAGTGGGTCTGACTTGTGACCCCTCAGCTTCCCTGGAGCCGTTGCTTTCAGAGTCCACGGTGGTTTTGCACAAACAAGTGAGTGCCTTCATTGCTTCTTGTGGGGGAAGCAGCGACAGTTCAGTCCAACCTGCTGATACAGTGATTTAGAAATATCCATGCAACTGAGTGCACTTATTTACAAGGTGATTGATGCTGTGCCTCTTCAATTGTATCCTCCTGAAAACCTGTAGAGCAATTTCATGCACCTACATCATTCAGACAGTTCTGCTTTTGAGTCTGGGGTAGATTTTCTATGCAGAAAGTATGCTTCAGCATCACTATTTTCCATGATCATAAATCATGCAATTTCAACTCGGAAACAAATAATAAACTATAGGGATATTCCTCCCTCTAAGAGTACTCTCCTATTTCCCTACTTACTTTATAATTTGAACTCAGAAGTGCTTTTGGCCCCTCTACCTGACTGCACTGCAAACTTGACTCATTTTATTTTTATTACTGATATTTCCCTCTTGACTCCAGCCTTTTATTTCTGTAACTTCTGGAAGAAGTTTGAGGCAATGCTAAGTATGTTGATAATAAAATGTTACTGGAGAAGTCATACCAATTGTTTTGGGGTTACCTAGCCGTTGTTAGAAAGAGAGAAATTTCCTTCTGCAGATGTTACCTGGGCAGAAATGCTTTTCTTGCCATTTTCTTCTGCGTGATCACTCATTTGGCCACCTGTGTGAAATACATGTTAGACATACACAAAATTGCGAGACCCACAGACTTTTAAGTGAAGGTTTCACGGTGAGCAGGTGATATCCATAACAGGCTTTTATGTGTTCTTAACCAACAGCAGATGCAGAACAAAATGTGTCTAAGTATTAGCCTCAGTTTTAAAATGGTATTAAAATAATATAACTAAAAAAACAAAAGCTGTATCAATAAAGCTATTATTCGTTAAGCAAACCTCGGGAAATCTCTAGTGTTTAAATAAAACAAATTTAAAGAAGTACTGTCACCGCTGTATCTGTTACTGCCACCGCGTAGCCACATTATTAATGTAAAGGTGAGAAGGGGTTATTCTCACAGGAGGGCGATTGGGGATGTGCAGTGGAAATGAAAACAGCGCTCAGGGACAGTGATTTCGCTTACCAGCAGGTGACACTGTTGTCCTGGATGCGGTTCTTCTTGCAAGGCTCAAATAAACACCATCGGCCGCGGGGGGAATGGGGGGAAAACAGGAGGTGCCCGGGCATATTCTCTGATATTATTCATAGGCACCCAAAACGTGTGTCAGGGCTGTGTCCGCAGCAACTAGACTATTCCCTGCAGATTCACGGTTTTCTTCCTGAAGACTTCAACCAAAGGGCTAAAAGTAAACTTCTTGGCTTTTAAATCTCAGTCCTCGGCTTTGCAAAAGATTTTGTGTATAGATAGAATGTGTAGCTTTTAGGTTTAACAGAAAAAAAAAAAAGTGCGTCGCTCATTCTGCTAACAAAGCACTCGGGGAGGACTATGGGTTCTGTGAGTCTGTCCTACGAATGCCGTTCGTCACCTCTCCCCCGTCACGCAGAAATGGTGGTGGCAACTGTTCAGGGTGCATGTTAGCTGCTTCTTCGTACCCATCTTGTGGAGCTACTTAGTTAAAACTTTCTATGCAATATATGCAGTTCCAGTGCCTCAGACTTTAATCCCAAACACCACCAGAAATATTTAAGCTTTTTTGGAGTTCGTCCACCCCTGTCCCAGCTGCTGCCCAGTCTCTCCCATTGTCTGTGAAAGGTAGTGCAGTGGTTTCTGCCAGGTTACCCTGCACTTCAGGATTGTTGCCCCAACCCTGTCCCAGAGAAGATCTTAATTTCACCACTGCCAAAGGGCCAGCACCCCTCTGAGACTCCAGGCCTTTAGCTCCCTCTGTTGCAACCCCTCCCTGCAGGGCCACAGTCAACATGGGAATAGCAACGGGAAGGAAGGGACCTTGTGGTAACGGGAGGGGACGCTTTTTTGAGAGGTGAAAAGAACAGCCTTCAGCCTGTTTCAGAGGGGATTTCCCTTTCTTCTCTTCAGCGACCTGAAGAATGGCTGAGATTATGACACTGTTGATAATGGGATACTCTACAGCAACACTTTTAGTCCTGGGACTTGAGCATATTTTTGGGATTAGAAGAGGAAAGCTATTACTAGGCGATTAATATTTGCTGTACAGGTAAGCCTGCTTTCGTAGTGGAAATTTGCTAGGGACCCACAAATAAAACAGGAATGAAGGCCACTGCTCCAGAGAGAGGGAGTATTACTCTTCATTTGCATTCAAGTTGGGGCCCTGATAAGGGTTTGCTTCCTCCATCTTCTCTTCTATCCAAACATGCATCCAGCATTGTTAAAGCACTTCATAAGAACGCATACCCATTATCCGTGCCTGTTTTATTACAGTGTGCAGGGTTCAGGATCAGAACAGCCATCTGCAGCTACCAGCGTAAGCATGCAGAATTCCCACATGTCCTCTAATCTTGTAAATATTTGACTCCTTTGGAAACTAGGTCCTAGCACCTATCTGGAGCCAGACACCCAAAATCAGAAGCCACTTTTTAAATACCAACAGAAAAGGAACAACTAACTTGTTCCAATCACGTTTCAAATGCCCTTGCACTTCAGTGAAAATATCCTGCACAGAAAAAGTTGCACATTTCTCTCTCCATATATATTTTAAAGGTAAAGTTTTAAATTTTAATCTCCAGAAAAGATACTCAAAAATGAAGCAGACTGTGACTAGGAAACTGCAAGATTCCGAAACTGGAGAGACTCATGGGGCTGATTATCCTGTACAGCATATTCTGAAGCGTGAGAGGGGAATGGGGGAAAGTATGAGACTCAGACATCCACTTTCAAGTCTGCAGAACCTAATTATCCGAACGAAAGTATTCCTGGTCCTGAAGCAGATTTTTTCATCTACTGTTTTCTGTCTCGCTATAGTGAAAACTCAGGGGAAATGCACTGAACACTAGTCTTCCATAAAAATTTCAACTCTGAGGACAGCCATCAATTGCACTCTTCCTCCACCAAAACCTGTGTTCTCCCACACCTTTTGAATACAGCAAGTACTTCCTGGAGGTGGTCATCCACAGCTCAACATCCCACTGTGGCCGTAGAAAATGGCTGGGAACTGCGAGTTGGCACAGCTGACAAGGCTGAAAGCAGATGAAGGGAGGAAGAAAATCAGAGGCTGTGTTACATTAAAAGAGACCTGATCTTATCCGAGAGACAGATGTTTCTGCTCGGATAACAGTTTCAGAAAATGTTGGGATTTGGAAAGAACTGCATTTGTTTATGATTTTCATAAGAGAAATATTTTCCTGTATCTGCTCTTTCAAGAATTTAATATTCTGTTTTATGATCCTTGCAGATTGCATTGCTAAATAATTCAGCTGGTGTGAGATGTGGTGACCGGCATTCCAGATACTTCAGGCCGCTTGATCTCAGCAGCCTAAAGCTGGTGTCTCTGCAGGGCTTGCCAGAGTGAAGGCACATTCATTTCAAGTTGTATTTCTTCATGCCATTGCAGAATTTCTGCCTGACATCCGTAAGCATGTTTATCGCCTTTACTAGGGCAAGACAAGATGCTCTCCCTATGGCTTTGATCCCCCTGTGCCCACATAGATTAGACTGACCCATTGCAATAGTCCCATCTTGCTCACAGAGATGTCTGTGGGCTCAGAAGCCAGCAGTTAGGTTTCTGGCACATTCAGGTATGCATCTTGAAATCTCTATAGGACATCTGGTGCCAGCCAAATTAAGAACAAGCATAAATTAATCTTCCTCAGGATCAACTGTGGACTGAGCTGTAAAGATGTGGGAAGTCCACTTACCAACTAGTCCATGCCTTCTCTCATAGCCCTGAATGTGCATGTGTGTTCAGAAGATGGCCTTGAAGCCAGATAAACCAGGCCAAATGAATAAACAGGTCTCATTTCCTGTCATTCAGCTGGTTTCCCAGAAAACTGATCAGCATGGTGACAGGGCAATGGCCCATTCTGTGACAGCAGTCTGGAGGAGCAAAACCTGCCCTCTTCCAGTAAAATAAAACAAATCCTCATGAGTTTTCCCTCCCATGCCCAGAGCCTTTCTGCCGTAACTGTAAGCAAGGAGTCCTTTAGCTGAACTCTCAGAGATAATTAATTATAAAATCATGTGCATATTCTGGTTGTTGTGCAATAGCCAGAAGAGATTTGCCAGACTTACCTTCTGAAAACCTGCAGTTTTGAAGGGCATATGTTCAGTTCAGAGCAGACAGCAAGGGAGAAAGGAGGTTCTCCAGAATTTTCAACTGCGCTTACCAGAGAAAGAGGCTGGCACAGCGAAGGTTTGTGGATGCACAATTCCTCTGATAGTGGAAGCATGACATCAGCCCCAGAGCGACTGAAATAGGAGACAAACAGTCAAAATAATGGTCCCCAGAGAAGCAGCCTGAAGACAGTGCCAGGTAACTATCTTAAAGGACCTCACACTTTCTGTCTCATTAATTATGGCTCTTAAATACTGCTTAGCACAAGGAGTGGAAATAGAGAAATGACATAAATGGGACAAGAGTCCTCATTTATTACTAGCATCTGTGGTATGTTCACAAAGCAAATGTGAGATTTTTTCTTCTTATAGGCAAGTACACAAAAAACCTGTAATAACTACTGCATTTTACAAAAACTGATATTTTTTTAGGACATGGATGTAGTAAAGGAATATTTTACCAGTTTAGACAAAATGTTCTGGATTCTGGTTTAGACCATCCCAAATGGTCTAAAGTCATGAAATAAATATGGTCCCCAATAGCTAAAGTGACAACATAACCTCACAGATTAGCTTACCGTCTTCAGGATGATTTGTTGCACTAGTGGAGACAACTCAGGCTCCTCCTGATACCTCCAAATGCCAATTTCCAGCACGCTGCAATCACTTATGACTTTCATTACTCTTCCCTGGAACATGGCTAAATCCTAATAAACGTCCCAAACCGTCAAGTCTTATAAGTTCTCCTGTTGTGCTTAGACAAATAGTCCAACATGGCTTTTTATCTTCATCAGATGTATCTGTCCATTCTCTGAGGCATTTCACAACCCAGTCTGAGGGCAAGTAAATTTAGTATTTACCATACTATTCTCTTTCCCTCCAAACACTTTTAAAACCAAAAGCTGATGTAACATTTTAGCAGCAGACCTTACCTAGGTGATTTAGATACTGCTACACATACCTTCATTTTGTTCCACAGACTGTTTTCCTTGTCATCAAAAATAAAACAGAAATCCCTTGAGGGAAAAAAAAAAAATCACAATCTCCAAGGTACTCATACAACAGCAAGCCACAAACAAAACCCTACAACCTCTTTTATTCTCCTGTATTTTTTCCAATCTTCTTCTGATTTCTCCATATTCTATATAATGGAGAAAACAGAAATTATTAACTCTATAGATAAAAAATGTATAAATAAAATACTTTATGCTTAATATCTCTTTTTCTTCCATTTTGCTAATATTTATCTGTGTATCAGAACTTTTTCTGAATTGTTTGTGTATGAATTACAATATTTGTTTATCATAGCATACATGACAATGTACATCCCACAATCTACTTAGAATAGTTCTTACTGAGTGGGTGCTAGGCTACGAGTGAGGATATACATATAGATTAAAATCTTAGGTGGCATTTAGAGAGATTGATTCTGGTGGTGAAACTCCTAATAGTTCCTACAAGGACAAGTCTTCCCTGCCATGAGCATGTGACTGTAAATACACCTTGGGAGATATGGTACGAATGTCCCTACTGTTGGAGGGGGGGGAGAGAAAAGTGGAGAAATGGTTACAGATTTGTTAAATTTCTTTTAAAGCAGGCGCTTCCTCCTTTCCACCGCCTTGTTCTCAAGCCTGAAGCCAGAGATGTGGCATTACCATTTTCTTGACTGTTTTCCACAAGGCTGCCTTGGCAGCAGGGTTTGACACCAGCCTCCCCACAGTCTCAAGGGGTTGGTGTTACCTCCAGGAGCCGGCTACCCCACCGACGAGGTCACCATCTCCCCACTCCTCCTCTTCCAGTTATGGGAGGCTGCTCACCACCACACTTGCCTTCCTTGCTGTGCCTCCCTCTCTGTCCCCACTGTCACTTACAGATTATAACAGCTGTAAGAAAAGCAAGTATTGTTTTTGCAATGGAGAAAAGCTGTTTCCATGACAGGTGACATGATAAGGGAATGACTAGACAAAGAGGCTCCAGCAAAGGCTTGTATAACGTCTCTTATCACACAGACAAAAGGACAAACTGATTCTTGCCAGATTGGTGTCTAGAAGGGTAGTCAAACACTTAACCAGGGCTAATGACATTGAGCAAAAAGGAAAGAAAGAAACTGGTCACATACTCCCTTTAGGTGTAACGTAAGGAGAAGTAAACAGAGGCAGGAAATTCGGGAAGGATTTCAGGCGCTCCGAACAGACTGTGAACCCTGGAGTACCTAACCAATGGGAAACAGGGGAGGGAAAATTCGGCCAGGACTAGGAAATAAAAAGGTGTGTTTCAAGAACCAAAAGCATGCCTACTTGCCAGGTCACCTGTTCTTGCAAGAATGTTTAAATAAAATGTGCTTCATATTGTTCACTGCCTGAGCTGTTGTTATTGGATAAGGAGCGTTTCTCACACAACGTTCCCTCCTGGAGCACTATCTCCTTCTCCGTACCAGCTGTGTCTGGGCCCTACTCCAGTCTGTGGGATGTGCCCAAGCCCCTCAGCCAAGCTGCTGGTGCCTCTGGGAAAACCTACTTAAGAAAGGGAAAAAAGGGCAAAAATGCCAGGCCAGCAGAGGAATGAGGGTTAAAAAAACACAAAGTGAGCAAGAGCAGCCCGAGCACCGAGGTCACTGAGGCAGGCCAGGGAGGAAGGAGGTTCTGTGGGTGCCGGCACAGTCTCCCCTGCAGCCCCTGGAAAGGCCATGGTGGAGCAGGTGGATGTTCCCTGGTGGGATGGGGGCCTGCAGGAGGGACCCCACACTGGAGCAGGGGAACAGCATGCGGAGGAAGGAGCAGCAGAAAGGAGTGGTTATGGACTGACCTAAACCTCCATTCCTTATTCCCACTGGGCTGCTGGAGGGGAAGAGGTGGAAGAGTTGGGTGTGAAAATGAGCCTGGGAAAGAGGGATGATGGGTGGAAGGTGGTGTTTTGACTTTTGTTTTTGTTTCTCAACATGAAAGTCTACTTTAGATGGCAGTAAATCAGATTAATTTCCCCAAGTCAAGTCTGTTTTGCCCACGATGGTAACTGGTCTTTACCTCAACCCACAAGCTTATTCACCTCATTTTCTCCCTGCATCCTGTTGAGGAGTGGGAGAGCATGAGGATGGGCATCACGCAGCCAGCTGAGGTCAGCCCATCATCTCCCCTCAGGTCCTTGCCTCAGAGAACATCCCATCACAAAGAATGACAAACAGCCCCCAGAAGACCAGATACCACTGTCCTTCTGTCTCCCTCTGGGAGATTTTGGCCGCCTAAAGAACCACTGCCAAAGGCAGCAGCACCAGTGGTTTAATTACGTAAGATATTGTAAGAGTGAGACTGAAGAGATGGCAAAGTTGCTTTCAGCACAGAGGATATAATAGTGATTCAAAGTTACCAATACAAAACCTTAGTGCATTGTAATACAAGCTTACGCACGCTATCGGTCACTTACCAGGAGCAACAGTTGGTAAGGGGTCTCTCAGCCTTGAGGAGTAACCCTGAGAGGCATCCCAGCTCAAGGGGAGATCACCACCATGCAGACAGCTAATTAGCAGGGAGAGCTGGAAGAAAGTGCACTTAGGCTCTCATATTTATGGAATAAAGTAGTTGGCTCACAGTCAAATTACATGCAATGGAAAATGTCAGCATGAGACTCTCTGTACCCACAACTTCCTTTGTTCCTTGACAAATGAGTCTTGGAAGAACCACCTGCTATTCTTGTGTTAATCACATGGTCAGTGTTCCAGTTTCCAAGCTCTTATGCATCAGTGCTCACCATGTCACACTCTTCCTGCACCAGCTTTCAGAGAACACTGGAATTACAGGAGTACTTGCACTGGTTACGGCCCGGGCCTTTACTGCCTTTGGACCCTAAACCAAATTACCACTAATTCAGTCAAGAAGTCAGGTCCATCCATCACACGTGGCTCCGGAGAAGTCCCTGCATCTCTGGGCCAAGGGATGCAGAGGTTACAGCTCTTTTTGTCCTCTGTGCGTCGCAGCAGGAATGTGGTGAGGCCACATCTCTGTTCATTTATGTCACTTTAGCGCCCATTACCTTTACCCTACCCCATACTCACCCTTCTGAGACTTGCAACAACACTGGAAGAGCAGGCTGCCATCAGTGCAGCCACATGGCATGGGGCTCGCACCTTGACCACCTAAGCCCCACGACGAGCCTTGGGAGGCTCCTTGGTGTGCCAGAGAGGAAAGGGGCCACGGGCAGACTGGGGTGGCAGGGCAGCTGTGCCAAGAGGTGCAGAGGCACAGCTGACTTAAACAGCTCTGAAGTCTCTCTTCCTACTGGGAAAAGCTTGGCTCGCAGTGACGGAGAAACTGTCAGGGAGAGCATGTGACAGCAGGTGGACAAGTGGTGACACAGGATTTCTTAGTGCCAGCCCTGGCGTTTGGAGGAAAGCTGGAAGCTGTGTGCTGTGGGGCAGCTGATGACGGTGGCTGCAACAGACACTACGGCATTGATCGGCACTGTTAGGATTTAGGCAGCAGGGTCTGCTGGTGGGCCAGGAACTGCCCTGTGCTCTAACAGCTGCATCCAGCCAGCTCAGAATGGACAAAAACAGCCCATCACACACCAAAATTGCAGGCAGTCAAGGGAATACATGGGATCACTGCTCAAATATATTTAGGAAAGACCAGCAGCAGGGCAGGAGAGAATGAAGGAAACAAATGGGAGGAGACATATGGAAGATGTTGGGGACACATCTGGATATGCACAACTTGGGAGAAGGTGCTTGATACCAAAGGAAGGACGCCTCCAAGGTGAGTGCAGCCTATGGTCAACTCATGCCAGGGCAAGGACACTGGTGATGAACTGCAGATGACCAGCACTGGGGCAGGGGCACGCCTGAAGGTATATCAGCACTGTTCTAGATGAAAAACGGAGGGTCCAAAAGATTACAACATAATCCCTCGAAATACCTCAGGTTGAGTTTCTATGGGGAAAGGAAGCAGGGCAAGCAACACACTTAAGAGGAGCCTGAACTTCTATCTCTTTAGATCATTCTCCTCATTCCCCTTGGATCTTCCTTTGCTCCTACAGCTTCCCTCATGTGCTCTCTCACCCTGTATCCTCTTTGGACTTCTGGTCCTCTCACCTCTTTTCATCCTCCCTTCCCAACTATTCTGGACTAAACTTCCCATAACAACATTTTACCCCTAAGCCCAGTAGGGTCCAAATCATTTCCTTCCAACCATGAGTAACCACTCCACCTCTTCCTGAGGCCCTAATTCTGCCTCAGTCCTTCCACTGCACGATCTTTTCCTCATCTTTTCCAGCTCCCAGGTCTCCTGCCTTGTCATGCATCCATATTATAAAGGCAGAACAAGCGTAACTTTTGACTTCACACTCTCAAGGCAGACTGTAGGACTTAAGGCAAAAAGCTGGTCTTTTCCCATCATATCTACTTTTTTTTTTCCCCTCAGGGTCTACTAAATACATCCTGCCTATCAATAACACTTCTTATCTCATTGAAAATTGCCCCATACACACATACATCTTCATTATTACATGCCCCTAACACTTACATAGTCTGTGTAAGTACTGTAAAAGCTCATTTCCTGGAGTCTCATCCATGTCCTCATACTCATTTTCAGTGAAATTCCTTTCACCCCAGCTCCCTTTGCAATAAAGCAGATTTCCCAGCTTGCCCTGGATTCCTCCCGTGCACCTCTCCTTCCCTTGCTGCATCTCCCAGTTGTCACTCTCCAAACCTCTGTGCTCAACTTGTTCTCAATAGCAGCAAGAACTGCCGTTGTACAGCTGTCAGTGTTATACACCAGCAAGTGCAAATACACGGACTCTGGAAGGAAGAGAGATTCAGATCTGCTCCTACTCAGGCAGCTTGCCTAGCAAT
This sequence comes from Rhinoptilus africanus, assembly GCA_013400135.1. Classification (NCBI taxonomy): domain Eukaryota; kingdom Metazoa; phylum Chordata; class Aves; order Charadriiformes; family Glareolidae; genus Rhinoptilus; species Rhinoptilus africanus. Next base: position 113,869 of record VXBO01015134.1, read on the forward strand.
CACCTTCGACGTTTCCCTCTGCCATGAAAACTGTGCCGCCATTCTGCAATACAGAATGTCAGCCAAGAGGCACACATTAACCAGGAGACATTATTTGAAAATAACTTCTATTTAAAATTGGTTTAGTAATTGTTTGCATATTGTCATTTCTTATTAAGATTTTTCAGTAGAAAGAAGAAAAAGGTAACAAAAGAATAATAAGGAAGAATGGTTAGAAAGGAAGAGTGTTTACTACTCGTGGTTGGAAGGAAGTGGTTTGGACCTACTGAGCTTTGGGGTAAAATGTTGTTACGAGAAGTTTAGTAGATACATCCTGCAACAATGACTTTCTTGAGCTTTGCTTGGCCCACCTGACAAGGCATGCAGAGCCAGTGATTAACTACTGGGAATTACAGGATATGCTGAAATAAACGCCCTCTAACTCATCACAGCCTTGATGACTTCCTCTGCTTTCTGAATCAGCTTGATGAAGACTGCCAAGAATGCATACAATTTTCACTGGTACTACCCTTAACTGGATGCAATGCTAAAGAGGTTGAACGATTCCAGCACAAACCCGGCTGCACCACTGTGCAATTCCCATACACTGAAGGGATCCTCAAGTAGTGTCAAAATAATTACAATTTTTCCTTGCAGCCATGGAGAGATTCATTGCAGCCAACATGGCAATGTTTTCCTTAAATGTTTTAGAGGACATCAGTGAAAAATTCTTTGTATTAACAATTCTGGGGTTTATTCCTTGTCTAATCATAGTGCAGGACTCTAACTTGGGTTTCCTGCATTCCCACATAACATTGTTTTCTGTGTTAACCTGAATCATAGAATCGTAGAATCTTCATGGTTGGAAAGGACCTGCCACTAGAGCATGCCCTGAAGTGCCAAATCTACACGTTTCTTAAATACCTCTAGTGATGGTGACTCA